>JAVHLV010000223.1:0-110871 GCA_036785495.1 Colletotrichum neosansevieriae | reverse complement strand
TAATAACCCTATATATAATATATATAGGAGGAGGTTTTATCTACTCTAAGTATATAGAAATAGTTATATTATGCTTTAATAATAGAGAGTTAATATAATTATAAGATATATTATATATACTAAGCTTCTCTATTAATATATTTAATAGAGAGAGACTTTACCTTAGTAGAGGTTACCTTAATAAGAATAAGCTTATTAAAGCTAATAGGTAAGTATTTATAATACTTAATATATACTAAAGAGGTTTTAACCTTAATATAATATATAAGAGAAATTTAGATATATAAGTAATATATACTATATAGTAGAAGACTAAATCTAAGCTTTAATATAGGAGACTTAGTTACTTAAACTTTAGAGAGATAAAAAAGACTATTTAGATAATAAAGAGCTATATAATATCCTCTAAGTTAGTGGCTTTATAACCTTATAAAACCTATAATCTCTTAAAGAGTCTAAGATACTCTTTATAAACGCTAAGGCACTATATAGAGAAGGCAGGAAATATTCTTTATATTAATATTAAAGAGGTGAAGCTAGTAAAGTACTTTAAGTACTTCTTACTAGTTATAGATAATAAAATATGCTTTTAAGTAATTATCTTTATAGATATAAAGGATAAGCTAGTATACTAGTTAAGGATTTATCTCTAAGAGTAGAAAAACATCTTTAATATAGCAGTAAAGGTTATCTATATAGATAATATAGAAAAGTTTATAGTAACTTACCTTAAAGCTATATTAAGGGATAATAAGATAAAGATAGAGTTATTACTACTATATATATATAAGCAGAATAGTATAGCAAAGTATATAATTTAGATTATTCTAGATAAAGTATATACTTTAAGTATTAATTTAGAGGTTTTAGTAGATTTATAGCTATATTTACTTATAGTAGTAGTTTATATTATTAACTACTTCTATACTATTATTATTATAGATAAGATATCTATTTAGGCACTTTATAATAAGTTATTAAGTTTAAGAGGAGACTATATATCTAATATAAGCTAGTTATAAGTTATTAGAAGTATCTACTTTGCTTATATTAATCTAGAGATCTAGGTTAAGAGCAAAAAGATAGTAGTATATATAGAGAAAGATATCCTTATTAGTTATTATAGAGACTAAGTATATAGAATATAGATATTAAAGTAGAATAAAATTATTATCTGCTCTAATATTATCTTTTATAAATCTATAATAGAACTAGAAGAGTATTAGTAAATACTACTACCTAGCTAAGGCTTATAGTTCTAGAGCTATATATAAGAAATTATAGACTAGATATATAAAGTATATCTATAAATTAGAGAGATAGAATCTCTAAGAGGAGAGAGTATAGCTTATACTTATACTATAACTTTTATAACTAATCCTTTTATAAATAATTAGGAAATAAGTTTATAGCTTTATATAGACCTAATAACTATTATAGAAGTATAAAATAGATCTATAAATAACTAGTTAGACTAGATAGAAGTAGATTTTACTAAGATATATAGATTATTATATAGCCCAGACCTCCTCCAGAGCTCTTAGCGCTACTAGCACTACCCTCTAAGCGCTACACCTACTATATAAGGCTCTATATATAGACCCTTATCTATAGCCACTCCTTTTCTACTATAATAGATAACTTCTTCCCACTTACCCTGCACCTATATATATAATAGTTATAAGCCTAGCTCTGCTAACTGCCTGGTTTACTCCTAACTATTACCTGTAAGTATAGAAGAGTTAATCTTATATGCTCTTTTTATATCTATATATATTATACCCTAAAGACCTATATATTTATAATAACCTCTACCTCTTTTATTATTACTTAGAAGCTTACTTACCTATATAACTAGCCTTACTAGGAGCTTACTCTTTACTACTAAGCTATTTAGTACTATATATAGAAGCATATTAACCTATCTCCTAATATACCTAATATACTATTACTAGAGCAAACCTAACCTCCTATACTTAAAAGTACTATAAAATATTAATAAGCTGCTTTATAAGCCTATTAGAAGGCTAAGTATTAGATATAATATATATACTAAACTGCTTACTATAATATATATATATTAACTAAGAAGTTATCTAAGCTTGCTCTACTACTCCTAGTATTTCTAGAAAATATTTAGAAAGAGCATACTATATACTACTATAACTAAAAGCTTACTACTACTAAATAGGAGGAGGCTAGTACTAGTTACTGCTATATATATAACTTTATTATTACTTTAGTTAACCCTAATATACTTACTACTATATAGCTTAAGATTATATATAATAAGAACACTAAGATATCTATTTAGAAGCTTATAAGAACCCTCTACTACTATCTCTACCCTATTACTAGTTTTATAGAAGCTACTATATAGAAAGAGTACCTTTAGATACTCTATATATATACTATATAGCTTATATACTAGTATAATAAGTAGTATACTATATTATAGACTACTAAGATATATAATACTCTAGAGATTATTAGCACTCTTAGTATTAAGCTATTTCTTAATACTACTATATACTACCTCCTAGACTAGATAAACTATATATAACTTATACTACTAGCTACTAAACAGGCTAAGATACCTATTTAGCTACTTACTAAGTATAGGAAGATATTTATAGCTATCCTCTATAACTATAGCTACTCTACTAGGAACCACCTAAAGAATTATAGTATTTATGTCTTACTTATAGGCTGCTCTAATAATACTAAACCCTCTTTTATATACTCTGCTAAGAGCTAGAACTCTACTAATAGAGGTTTCTAGTCCTCTCTATACCTACCTAGACACTTAAAGTAGAAGTGCCCCTATAGCTTCTATTATAACTAGCCTCTACTTAAGTACTACTAGCTCTAAAAAGTGCTTACTAGTAAGGAAAATAACTATATTAACTTTAAGAATACTAGGAATATTAAAGAGCATATATAAATAGATAAGTAGTATATCCTTGCTACTAATATCTAAGCTACTAGTTAGTACTATAACTAGTAGAAGCTACTAATAAATATAGAGTGCTAAAAAGCCCCTTTAAATCTACCTTACTATATTTATTTTTTATTATTTTTCCTTATAATACTTTTAGTATAATACTATAAACTGCTAAGTAGTAGCTTCTAGCACTTATACTATAAACTATATCTAAGAGCTAGTATCTAATACTTCTAGTAATAATACTATAAACTACTAAGTAGTAGCTTCTAATACTATAATATTATAAACTATACTTATAGGATAGTATATTACTTCTAGCACCTATATAGCACTATAAACTATACTTATAGGCTAGTATCTCTCTTTAGTAATAACTAGAAGAGGCTCTATATTCTCCTCTCTCTATTATAAATAGCTTCCTTTTATTTTATTTAGAACTACTTTTATAGAACTACTCTGCTATTTCTAGGAGGGTGTGTTATATAGCCTAGACCTCCTCTAGAGCTCTTAGTGCTACTAGTGCTACCCTCTAAGCACCACACCTACTATATAAGGCTCTATATATAGACCCTTACCTATAGCCACTCCTTTTCTGCTATATTAGATAACTTCTTCCCACTTACCCTGCACCTATATATATAATATAGATTTATAGAAAAAGGAGTATTATAGTTTATTAATAAGAAGGAGATACTATAAGGTCTCTAATTAATAACTAAATAGGTTTAGAAGTATAAAAAAGTCTATAATAAGCTTATAAAGTATAAAGTATAAATTATAGTAAAAGGCTTTCTATAAGTTTCTAGATAAGACTTTACCTAGATATATACCTTAATATCTTAAATAGTATTATAGTAGATCCTATTAGCCTATATATAGTAAAAAGAATATTCTATATAGTAATAGGACTTTATTAGTATATATTTAAACAGAGAGCTAGAGGAGATAGTCTATATAATATCTTTCCCTTTAATTAAGGAGTTCTTTATAGATCTATAATATAGTAGCTTTATAGCTATATATAGTTATAAAGGAGATTAAGAGTAAGTTATTAAACTCTATAAAGCTCTATATAGGCTATAATAGAGTGGGAGATAATAGTAGAAGAAGCTATAAGAAATTCTCTAGTATATAGAATTTATACTGCTATACTTAGATAATATAACTTATTATAATAGAGCTCTTAATATTATAATAGTAATATATATTAATAATATTTTAGTAATAGGACTAGAAGCTATTCTAGATATAATCTATAAATATATAAGTAATAAGATTAAGATTAATAACCTTAGAGTATCTAATAGCTTTCTTAGTATTTAACTTACTTTTAATAAGAAATATTAGAAGACTATTATTAGCTAAGAGATATACTTAGCTAATATAGTATAGAAATTTAGAGTAGAGATTAAGTCTATAAAGATACCTATTAAGACTAGAGCACTTAACTTTGCAGTTCTTAGTATAGAGACCTTACTAAATCTAAATCTTTAAAATTAGTACTAGAAAGTATTAGGTAAAGTTAGCTTTAGAGTGTTTATAATATAGCTAGACCTCTCCTTTAATATAGAACTATAGGCTAGGTTCTCCTCTTATCTTAAAAAGTTATATAAGAAAGGTATAAAACACTTAGTATAGTATCTTAGTATATATCTCTCCTTTATAATAAGTTATAAGGCCTCTAGCTACTATATAGTGATTTTACCTGCTTTGTAACAGACCTTCTAACTCCACGCCGCGCCTCCTAACAATATACACAGCCTTTGATTATATAATTATAACTATCCTAACTATAGCTACACTTATATATATCTATCTATTAGCTTATAGCCTTATAATCCTTAACTTCATAGTTTAATAATAATATAGTTTTTAATTGCTTAATTACTGCAAACTACTAAACTATTAACTTATCCTCTTGCCTATTACCTGTACTACTAATGCTATCTCTATTACTGCTTTATCTGCTAGTTCTCTTATTTAATTAGGCTAACTAATACCTTTATAGCTATACTGTTATTAGTAATACTCTCTCTGTGTTAAAGCAGTTAGTATAAGCTATACTTACTAATCCCTATAGAGCTATCTCTACCTTAGTATTATAGAGAGCCTGTTTAAAGAAGAGCTAATAGATAGGGTGTGCAATAACCTATTTAACTTCTACTATAATATTTACTTATTTATATATAATTTAATTATATATATAGGTATCTCCTATAGAGGTATTAAGGTAAGCTCTTCTAAGAGCTATGCTAATAATATACTCTTTATATAGGCTAGGTTAGTTTAAGAAGGAGGAGTTTTTATTAATTATATTAATACTAAACTCTATAGCAATCTAGTTTATATTACTAGTGATAATAGATATATCTTATATATATCTAGTATATTAATATACTAGATATAGTGCTGCTATCTTAGAGGATTTATTATAAGTTATAGGATAAGAATAAGAAAGAGAGATAAGCATAAAGCTCTGCTTATAGAGCTTTTTATGCTTCTAGCTATAAGAACCTCTTAGAAGGTTAAGGAGTTATCTCTTATATATATAGTATCTTACTAGAAGGTTTACCTTTTAGGCGTTTTTTGCAGCACTTTACTAGAAGGTTTAGTAAAGGCAATTCCAGGCTATAAGAGCCTTAGTAGCCTACTTAGCTCTAATATAATTAGCCCTATTATATATAGTATAGCGTTACCTATGCTATTACTATTCTGCTAGTCTATTTAGCCAGAGCATATATCTGACTTTATATAAGGGTTTGCTTACTAGCAGAAATATATCAGGTTTCTATATTATTATCCTTAACTAGTAGAGGGCATAGGTTAAAATACCTCTATAGTGTTTCCTAAATTATACCTATAAACTAGGTGAATTTATTATAGTCTTTTTTACAGGGGGCTGCGTTATAACTATAAACTTAATAATAAGTTATAATAATAAATATAAGGCTAGAGATCTAAATAAATAGAGTCTCTATAGCTATATTAATAGTAACTATACTAGCTATAAAAATATAGTATACTTAATAATAGAATAGATCTTCTTTATAGCTAATAGGTTTATATTATAGAAATTATAATAATAAGCTATAATCTCTAAGTTATTAACTAAGACTAAGTACTATATAGTATTATTAGCTATATTAAAAGCACTTTAGATATATAATTTCCTGAGTAAACTTAGAGTAGAGCTTAGAAAACCCCTTTATATATAGGTAGATAATATAGAAGCTATTATATTTATAAAAAGGAAGTCTATAAATAACTATATAAAGTATATATAGGTTTATAACCACTTTATATAAGAGGTTATTAAATATAGTAAGGTTAACTTTAAGTATATATTATTAATAGATAATATAGCTAACCTATTTATAAAGCTACTTAGAAGGATAATCTTTAAGTAACTCTATAAAAAGAGCAGTATAAAGCTATTTAGAGCTAATACTGCTATAGAGGATTATACTAAGAAGGTTTAATATATATATAAACTGAGTTCTCAGTGAGAAGTGTTATAACTATAAGCAGCACCTTATTATAATAGGCAAGCTATATATAGTATAATATTAAGCTATATATAGATTAGAGGCATAAGTAGTGATTTAAGAGTATAAGTGATAACTTAGGGGCTTAATAATATATAAGAGGAGCACTAGGTATACTATAATTTAGTATAAGGATAGCTTTGCTTATATAACTTTAATTAACACGCTTATTAGACCCTTGTTTCTGACCCCTAACTGTGCATGGGATCCTTGTTGTTACACTGGTTACAGTTAGCATGCCCGGGCTGCTTTGGGCCCGTGCGCGGAGCCGGGCTAACGTTGCGCCCGACTCACACCACACTGGACGTTCCGGACCCTATAATCTAACACTATTAGACTACCCTAACTAGCTTGCTAAGCTCCCTTATAGAGGCTTAATCCTTGTTCTTAGCCTTAACCTATCCTAGCTTGTGATATATAGAGCCCCCTGCCGCTAATTCTAGATAAGAAGCCCGTCTAGCACGCGGACTAGGTGCGCAACGCGCAATACCTCTAAGGCTTCTTCTATAACCCAGCAAATTTCAACGCCAGGAAGCTCATCACGCCGTCTAACCTGGCGGCCGCGGGTAATATCGAGGGGTAATACTCGGATATCCAGGAGAACGAGTTGCGCTGGCCGGCGAGCTGGGAGAAGGACGCGGCGCCGCCGAAGCGCATCCTCGCGCACAGCAGCTGGAAGGACGCGCTGAGGCGGTGCGGGATAGATCCCCCGGAAAGGAACGGCCCCGGCAGTGGCAAGGTTAACAGCGGCGATAGAGTCGACAACAGCGCCGGCAGCGGCATTGAGAACGGCAGCAATGGAGTTGGCAACGGCGCCGGCGGCGGATTTGACAACGCAACCAACAACGGCAGTAACTTTCATGTCGGCGACATTGGAATTAATAATAGCAGCAACTTCTTTTCGAGCAGCAAGGAAACCAATAACGGCGACTTCAGCGAAGAGGACCTCAGCAACAGCTTCGCTGGGGCTCATATCAGCAACTCCAACAACGGTCAGAGTCAGAATCGCCCTGTCCAACTCTAACAACCCCCAGAACCAGAATCGCCCCAACAATTACCTCGGGCAACACAACGGCGGCATCTTCAACTTCAGCGGTAACAGAGTCAACGACGCAGAGACCCTCGCCAACAGCCATGCTGGCCAGAACCGTGTCGTCAACTCCATTGACACCCAGAATCACACTCACTTCAACAATCCCCTCGGGCAACACGCATCCAACAATGGCGGCGGCTTCAACCTCGGACATCAAGGACTCCTTCATCTGGCTGGCAACAGCTCCCAGCACCTCATCAGCTCCAGCAAGCCAGTTCCGTACACCACGGAACCGGCCACAGGACCCAAGACGGTAGACGCGGCCTACAATGACACAGCAGGAGGCCAAGGCAGCCTCGGCGCCCCGGCCCACCAAGCATTGCCTGCACCAAGGCTGATGCGAGTGGATCAACGGCCGTCTGTTCTCGACCCCAGCAACCTCGACGACGAAGCCTGCAAGGCCTCGCAGAACCGGCGTTTCGAACGGTGGTGGGATACGCTGTCCCCCGAGCGGCGGCGGGAGATTGTGGAGGAGAGCGAGCAGGCTATGGCCCGCGGGGACGGCGCTAACGGGGATGAGGGTGCGGTGATCTGCTGTTAGTGGACTCCATGTACGGTATTCGAGATCGTTCTCTGGTAGGGGTTTATCAACATGTTGTCTGTGTTGGCTCTTGATATGCAGTGCTTTACCATGTCCGATTGGCTTCATGTCTACAATAGTGTGTAAAACATGCTGAACAGAACCCTCACACATGAAACCAAGCCTTTCTTTCCATTGGTTTTTCTGCACCTTGTTCCTGCCCTACGTCAGTTACACACAGCGCCGCCTCTTTTCTCCCGCAATCGCTATTAACAACGACGACAATAACCACAAGGACGATCTTGATTAGGCAAAGCGCTGGAAAGATACGTTCCTTGATGTGAATGAAAGCGAGGGGGGAGGCCAAGGGAAACGAAATTGATGATGTCTCGGAAATTTCCGCCATCAGCGGCTGCCGATGGCGACCATGATGGGCGATGCGGCCTATGGTGTTCCTCTCAAACCTAAGGATCCGAAGAGGAGATCTGCGTCCAGGTGGTGAAGCTTCGCAGGAGGGATTGACTCGCGAATCCAGCCACCTGCGTACATAGCCACGTCTAGATGCTGTGCTGTTGAAATAGGCGTCGACGGAGCCGCAAGTGACGCTCTCCATCAGGCCTGGATGCGCATCGCCACCGCGCTTACTCCGAGCGCCACAAAGGCCATGTCGACCGGGAATGCGCGCGGTGAGGCTGGGCAAGCCACGGGCCCAAATCCTACTTTATTGTCTCTACTCAGCCACTAGCCATCTTGAAGATCGCGGGCTCAGCGACAGCTGGCCCTGGGGTATAAGACCATTGGTCGCTGGTGTCTGGACGAGGACTCCCTTCTTACCACCACATTCGCTGTTCTTCCTTCAAGCTATATACATCACAACTCCAAGATGCAGCTCAAGACTCTCTTTTCATGCCTATTCCTGACCACCCTCCCAGAACTGCTGGGGGCCTCCCCAGCGCCAGCTCCAGCAGCGCCGGCGAGAGTCTGTACCACTTCCCTCACTTCCTACACAGCCGTCACCACCACCGTCATATCCACAAAGACTCCCAAGGCGGTGACCAGCATTAAGTTCGCTCTCTCGCTGAGCACAAGGACCAGCAAGCTGCCTCAAGCCGTCACCACCTTCTCCACCACCTCCACCGTCTTCACGACAATCACCCAGACAGCTCAGACCATCGAGCCCTCGACACAGACCGTTCAGTCCACCAGCACTACCGCTCCAGCGACTTCCACCATGCCTCGCCCCGCTGGCTTCACTCCCATCCAATCCGTCTTCCCCGAACGCAAGCGAGCTGTGTCAAGTAACAACAAGAAGCTGGCACTGCAGAAGGCTGGCGCCAAAGCCCAAGCTATTGCCCAGAAGTGCACTTCCACCTTCACAACCACCACCACCAGTGTCTGGACCAAGACACGCACCGTCGTGACCACCCTTCCTCGGAACACGGTAACCGTCGGCTTCACCATCACCATCTACACCACCACCACCGTCCTGCCAGCCCCAGCGTCCACCACTCTATCCTACTCCACCACCAGCACCGCCGTCTTCACCACGACAACAACATCCACCCAAGTCGTCGCCACCAGCACAAAGACCGTCTATGAGCAAGCCGGACCAACCCCAACCTCCTATGATCTTCTCTGCGGACCCGACAACAAGGTGTCCACGTACGAAGGGTTGCCGGTCGACCTCGTCGTTCCCTTGGATGGCATCCGATCGGAGAGGTCTTTCGGAGTACCCACCAACTACTACGACTGCTGCGTTGCCTGCGTCACGGACAGCAGCTGCCTCGGCGTCAAGTACCAGCCTGGCGTCGACTGCCTGGGCATCGTCTCGACCGGCGCGCCTGTCTGCGACGGCAGCGATATTTCGGGCTTCTTCTACAGCGGTCAGAACAATGGATTGACTTACCAGGTCGGCAACTCTCCTTGCGGTCAATTGGGATAAAATAGAAGGTTGACTTGAACGGGTCGTATCATAAGCTGGTGGAGTCATTCATAGCCTTTTTAAAAACACTACTTGAAACGTATTAAAATAGGGAGATAATACATTAGAAACATAACATAAAATCACTAAACTATATAAACAATTAGTTAACTATCTAACCTGTGTGAGTTTCGATCCTACTGCATGCATTCCACAGCGCTATTGCTGAGACCTCAGCTGTCAGATTGTAGGGTCCGGAACGCGCAGTGCGAGTCGGGCGCAACGTTAGTCCGGCTCCGCGCGCGGGCCCAAAGCGGCCCGGGCGCGCTAACTATAACTAGGGTGCGCGCAGGAAAACGGGGTTAGAATATATCTAAATAAGGATTAATATATAGATTTATATATATATAATAGTATTATATATATATATATATATAATTATGCCTAATTTAATAATTAATAGTTTAATATATATTATATTACTATAAATACTACTATAAAACCTTAATTATAAAATAATAACTACTATAACTGCTTTTTAGCTCTATAGATATAGTAACTAGATTCTCTAGATTAACCTCCTATATATAAAGATGTCTAGCCTTAAGCTATAGAATAGTATTAATCTATATATTACTATTCTAAATATAGATAATATACTTTAAAGCTGCTTTAGAGATAAGGTTATAGAGCTAACTATTCTAGATATCTCTAACTACTCTATAGATAGTATAATAAATAGTATAGTAATTATATTACTAAGTAATAATATAACTACTATATATATTAGTATAATTATAGATCTATCTAAGGTAAATTATAAATTATACTAAGCTTACTAAATAGATTATATATTTAGAGATAAATACTATAAAGTATATAAGAAGTAATAATATATACTTTTAAACTAGATCTATAATAATATCTATCCTAACTATAGCTATACTTATATATATCTATCTCACTAAACAGCCTTATAATCCTTAACTTTACAGTTTAATAATAATATCTATTAACTTATCCTCTTATCTATTACCCACACTACTAACACTATCTCTATTACTACTTTATCTACTAGTAGCTATACTATTATTAGTAATGCTCTCTCTGTTTAGTATAAGCTATACTTACTAATCCCTAAAGGGCTACCTCTGTCTTAGTATTATAGAGAGTCTATTTAAAGAAGAGCTACTCTATAGAGTACTTAATAATCTATTTAATCTCTACTGCTAAGTCTGCTTACTTATTTATAATAAGTTAGTATATCTATAAGTTCTCTATAGAGATATTAATAAGAGCTTTCTTAAGAGCTATATTAATAATATGCTCTTAGTATTATATAGATAGCTTAATAAAATAGAGAGCCTTATTAATTATATTAATACTAAACTCTTATATAATATTTTATATATTATTAATATTAATAAGTATACTTTATATATAGCTAGTATATTAATATAATAGGTTTAATATTAATATCTTAGAGAACTTATTATAGGTTATAGAATAAGGAAGAGAGATAGATATAAAGCCCTACTTATAGTAGAGCTTTTTATGCTTCTAGCTATAAGAACCTCTTAGAAGGTTAAGGAGTTATCTCTTATATATACCTTACTAAAAGGTTTACCTTTTAGGCATTTTTCCTAAGCTATAAGAGCCTTAGTAGCCTACTTAGCCCTAATATAATTAGCCTTATTATATATAGTATAGCATTATATATACTATTACTATTCTGCTAGTCTATTTAGCTAGAGTATATATCTAACTTTATAATAATTAGAGGGTTTACTTACTAATAGGAATATATAGAGTTTCTGTATTATTATCCTTAACTAATAGAGAGTATAGGTTAAAGTGCCTCTATAGTGTTTCCTAAATTATATCTATAAACTGGGTAACTTTATTATAGCCTTTTTTATAGAGGGGCTGTGTTATAACTATAAACTTAATAGTACTTCTATAGCACTCTTTACTCTCTAGCCTTTATTCTTTAGCTATAGTAAATACTTACTATTATAGATCTATTTTAGGCCTCTAGCCACTATATAGTAATTTTACCTGCTTTGTAATAAACTTTCTAACTCCACGCCGCGCCTCCTGATAATATACACAGCCTTTAGTTATATAATTATAACTATTCTAACTATAGCTATACTTATATATACCTATCTATTAGCTTATAGCCTTATAATCCTTAACTTTATAGTTTAATAATAACGTGGTTTTTAATTGCTTAATTACTATAGACTACTAAACTATTAACTTATCCTCTTACCTATCACCTATGCTACTAATACTATCTCTATTACCACTTTATCCACGAGCTATATTATTATTAATAATACTCTCTCTATATTAAAGCAGTTAGTATAAGCTATACTTACTAATCTCTATAGAGCTGCCGCTGCCTTAGTATTATAAAGAGCCTATTTAAAAAAGGGCTAATAGATAGAATATATAATAACCTATTTAACTTCTACTACTATATTTACTTATTTTTATATAATTTAATTATATATATAGGTATTCCCTATAGGAGTATTAAGGTAAGCTCTCTTAAAAGCTATACTAATAATATACTCTTTATATAGACTGGGTTAGTTAAAGAAGGAGGAGTTTTTATTAATTATATTAATACTAAACCCTATAGCAATCTAGTTTATATTACTAGTAATAATAAGTATATCTTATATATATCTAGTATATTAATATACTAGATATAGTGCTGCTATCTTAGAGGATTTATTATAAGTTATAGAATAAGGATAAGAAAGAGGAATAGATATAAAGCTCTACTTATAATAGAGCTTTTTATACTTCTAGCTATAAGAACCTCTTAGGCAGTTAAGGAGTTATCTCTTATATATATAGTATCTTACTAGAAGGTTTACCTTTTAGGCGTTTTTTCCAGGCTATAAGAGCCTTAGTAGCCTACTTAGCCTTAATATAATTAGCCCTATTACTGTTCTACTAATCTATTTAGCTAGAGTATATATCTAACTTTATATAAGGGTTTACTTACTAGCAGGAATATATAGAGTTTCTATATTATTATTCTTAACTAGTAGAGAGCATAGATTAAAGTGCCTCTATAGTGTTTCCTAAATTATGCCTATAAACTGGGTGAATTTATTATAGTCTTTTTTATAGAGGGCTGCGTTATAACTATAAACTTAATAGATCTATTTTATCTATAGCTACTTTAAGAATATAACCTACTCTTATTAAAGTTTTAGAGATATCCTACTCTATATATATATTTAGTAGGTAATTAGTCTAGATACTTTAAACTATAGAGCTATTTTCTAATTATATAGTCTTATACTTTTAGTATAGCTATATATAGTTTATTAAAAAGACAGCCTTAAATAAGGTCTATAGTATATAGCAGCACTAGAGTAATAATAATTCATATTATCTATTTTTATTTATATATTTTAAAGAGTGGTTATGCCTTTTTCTATACCCCCTTATACTTATAAATATACTTTATAGAGCTATAAAAACCACTATTAATAGAGTCTCTAGAGGAGTTATTAGTTAAAAATAAGTATTTATATAAATAAAAGTGTTATTTATTTCTAGTATAGTAGTAGTAGCTAAGGCTACTAAGCTCTATAGTAATATTAATATAGCTATATTCATATTCTTTAGTACTATAGCTTCTAGATCTTCTATATACTTATTAATATAGTTATTATACTTAATTACCTTATCTATCTCCTTATTAATATCTTATAGAGTAGCTTATATATAGCTCTTACTAATTAGCTAGTTAATCTACTCTTATATTATAGTAAGGTTTATATACTAAACCTCTTTAGTAAGCCTCTTTAAGTTACTATTAAAAAACCTCCTTTTATTAAATATTATATTATATATAGTAAATCTTTCTATATATAGTAGGTTTTATATATAAAAGGAGTTACTAAATATATAGACTACTAAGAAGTTAATAAATATATATAGTATAAGCTTCTTATAGTATTATTGCTTAAGTTAAGCTTTCTTTATTATAGTAAATACCTTATAGCTATAGATATATAGATATAAGAGGTTAAGGTATATATAATTAGTAGACTTACTTACCTAGATATACTTATAGAATAGCTTATAGAGTATTTACTAGCCTCTTACTACTATAAGTATATAGTTATATAGATAGATAGATAACTTTATTATGTTAAGCTATAGTATATCTAATAGCTTTATACCTATTACTATAGCTCTTATATACTCCTTAATTATAGCACTAACTTATTCTACCCTACTATTCTATACTTAGATATTAGTAGTAGAGAGCTTAAGATAGATATCTTATATCTTAATAACAGTAATAATATATAGATACTTTATAAGCTTAAGATTTATTTTAATTACCTTTATATATACTCTATACTATATTAAGAGTATTATTAAGTAGTTCTTAATTACTATAAAAACTTTATTTATACCTTATTATATAAGGTAGAAATCCTAAGTATATACTATAGATCTATCTATTATAAGAAGCACTAAGTAATACTCTTTATATCCTTTATTATAATTATAGACGTTTAAAGTAATATATTTATCTAGCTCTATATACTTAATAGACTTTTATAGTACTTATTATACTTAGCAGCAGACCTTATCTATACTATAGATATTATAGTTAATTATTATAATAGGCTTACCACCTTAGGTAAGGTAAACTCCTCTTATACTATTTAAGAGGTATTAAATAGCTTCTAGGCTTAGATATCTAAGGTATTAGTGCTATACTATAGTACTACTATAAATAGGTTATCACTTTATTATTATATTATATATATATATATATAATACTTAGCTAGCAGTTACTAAGTATTTATAGAGAATATAGTGCCTATCTTATTCTTTTCTCTATATAGTAGAGCACCTCCTGAGATATCTCTATACTTAAGAACTTATTAGTAATGCCTCTTTTTTAATATACTAGGGGAATAGCAGCTGCACTACCTTAGAGAAATCCTTTCTATTAAGAAGCTTATACTATATAGCAAAGATTCCTTAAATATTATATTAATATAAGCTCCTATATAGCCTATTAAGGAATAAATAAAGATAACTTTAAGGAATATTTTAAAAAGGAAGTAGTTATAAATTTAGTTATTTTATATAAAGGAAATCCTAAAATTAATAAAACTAGAGTGTTTTAATACTTAGTAACTTAGTATCTAAGCTTTTATATAATACTTAGATTAATAAGAAGAATTAATAGTAAAAATAGATAGCTATAGCTAGTATAGTTTAGAAAGGGTGCTTAATAAACTATAAACTATTATAGAAACCCTAATTTTATTAAAGAATATAATAATTAGAAATATTATATCTAAGTTAGTTATAGTAGTAAGAATAATTTAAGTAGTTTATAGTTAGTATAGGTAGTCTAGTAGACTAGCCTCTATATTTAGGTTCTTATAAGAGAATACTTTAAGCTAGTTATTTATAGATTAGCGTTATCTATAAGGGATAATACTATTCTTAGATATATTAATACTAGTAAAAACGCTATCCTTAATATAGAAAAATATTCTTAGCTAGGTAATTTAATATAACTTATTAATTATTATATATATAGGTACAGGGTAAGTGGAAAGAAGTTATCTATTATAGCAGAAAAGGAGTAGCTATAAGCAAGGGTCTATATATAGAGCCTTATATAGTGGGTATAGCGCTTAGAGAGTAGTACTAGTAGCGCTAAGAGCTCTAGAAGAGGTCTAGGCTATATAATATATCCCCCCAGAAATAGCAGAGTGGTCCTGCAAAGGCAGTTCTAAATAAAATAAAAGGAAGCTATTTATAATAGAGAGAGGAGAATATAGAGCTCCCTCTAGTTATTACTAAAGAGGGATACTAGTCTATAAGTATAGTTTATAGCACTATATAGGTACTAGAAGTAATATACTATTCTATAGATATAGTTTATAATACTATAGTATTAGAAGCTACTACTTAGTAATCTATAATATTATTACTAAAAATATTAGATACTAGCTCTTAAATATAGTTTATAGTATAAATACTAAAAGCTACTACTTAGTAGTCTATAGTATTATACTAGAAGTATTATAAGGAAAAATAATAAAAAATAAGTATAATAAGATAGGTTTAAAGAGGCTTTTTAATATTCTATATTTATTAATAGCTTCTACTAGTTATAGTACTAACTAGTAGCTTAGATATTAGTAGTAAGAGTATACTACTTATCTATTTATATATACTCTTTAATATTCCTAGTATTCTCAGAGTTAATATAGTTATCCCCCTCACTAGTAAGCACTTTTTAAAGCTAGTAACACTTAAGTAGAAGCTAGTTATAGTAGAAGCTATAAAAATACTTCCACTTTAAGTATCTAGATAGGTATAGAGAGAACCAGAAACCTCTATTAGTAGGGTTCTAGCCCTTAGCAAAGTATATAGAAGAGGGTTTAATATTATTAGAGCAGCCTATAAGTAAGATATAAATACTATAATTCTTTAGGTGGTTCCTAGTAGAGTAGCTATAGTTATAGAGGATAGCTATAAATATCTTCCTATACTTAGTAAGTAGCTAAATAGGTATCTTAGCCTGCTTAGTAGCTAGTAGTATAAGTTATATATAGTTTATCTAGTCTAGGAGGTAGTATATAGTAGTATTAAGAAATAGCTTAATACTAAGAGTGCTAATAATCTCTAGAGTATTATATATCTTAGTAGTTTATAATATAGTATACTACTTATTATACTAGTATATAAGCTATATAGTATATATATAGAGTATCTAAAGGTACTCTTTCTATATAGTAGCTTCTATAAAACTAGTAATAGAGTAGAGATAGTAGTAGAGGGTTCTTATAAGCTTCTAAATAGATATCTTAGTGTTCTTATTATATATAATCTTAAGCTATATAGTAGTAAGTATATTAGAGTTAACTAAAGTAATAATAAAGTTATATATATAGCAGTAACTAGTACTAGCCTCCTCCTATTTAGTAGTAGTAAGCTTTTAGTTATAGTAGTATATAGTATACTCTTTCTAAATATTTTCTAGAAGTACTAGGAGTAGTAGAGCAAGCTTAGATAACTTCTTAGTTAATATATATATATTATAGTAAGCAGTTTAGTATATATATTATATCTAATACTTAGCCTTCTAATAGGCTTATAAAGCAGCTTATTAATATTTTATAGTACTTTTAAGTATAGGAGGTTAGGTTTGCTCTAGTAATAGTATATTAGATATATTAGGAGATAGGTTAATATGCTTCTATATATAGTACTAAATAGCTTAGTAATAAAGAGTAAGCTCCTAGTAAGACTAGTTATATAAGTAAGTAAGCTTCTAAGTAATAATAAAAGAGGTAGAGATTATTATAAATATATAGGTCTTTAAGGTATAATATATATAGATATAAAAAGAGCATATAAGATTAACTCTCCTATATCTATAAGTAATAGTTAGAGGTAAACTAGGCAGTTAGCAGAGCTAGGCTTATAACTATTATATATATAGGTACAGGGTAAGTGGGAAGAAGTTATCTATTATAGCAGAAAAGGAGTAGCTACAGGTAAGGGTCTATATATAGAGCCTTATATAGTGGGTATAGCGCTTAGAGGGCGGCGCTAGTAGCGCTGAGAGCTCTAGAGGAGGTCTGGGCTATGCAATATTAATATAGATATTTAACTTATTAATATTAGATAAGATATATATTATAGGTTAATATTTATAATTAGTATAGTTATAAAATTATTCTTAATAGTTTAGGTAATAATATTATTAGAAATATAGAGTTTATTAAAGTAATAGCTATAGTATTAGTTTTAGCTATATTAATTAGTTATCTATACTAATATAAGCTTTAATATAATTTAGAGAGGGGATAACTTAGCCTTATAGATATAGCCTTATAGAGAGAATTTATATATAACTTTATTAATCTACTACTTAAATTCTAAAACTAAGCTACTATAAGTTTTATTTAATAACTTTATAACTACCTTATAATAGGCAGAGTATATACTATCTATAATTTCCTATAAGTTATAGATTAACTCTTTATAATTATTATAGAGGATAACTTCCACTTTTAGATAACTGAGAAAGTAGAGAAATAAGTAAGTAAGAATGCTATATTTATAAAGCTATTAGAAAATAAAGACTTTATTAGAAAGATTATAGATAGTAATAGTAAGAGAAGAGTAAAGTCTATATCTTTATAGACTAATAATAGAAGAAATATATCTATAAATAATAAAGCTTTATAGCTAGTTAATCTTAGTTTAACTTTAAATACTAACCCTGCTTTAAATATTATAAACACTTAAATTAGACTTGAAAATAATATATACTTACTTATATACTAACTTATAGATCTAACTAAGCTATATACTAATAAGATAAAGTATAGTAGTAAAGGTATAGATATACTAAAGCTAAAACTCTATATCTTCTAGGATATATATAAGAGGATAGGCTTTATAAAAGAATAAATACTATTTGCTTTTCTAATTATATTTAAAGGAAGGGTATTATATTATTACTATAAGATAATTTGCTAAATTTAGCCTTATCTTAATCTAGACTAGATTATTACTAAGCTTAGTAAATATTTTAAAATAGAGAAAACTAAATAAGTATACCTTGCTAAATAGAATACTACTATACTTATATTAATTATAAATAATAATCTATTTATAATAAAGCTTAAGGCTTTAGATTTGCTAATTAATACTCTTATAAAAATATAACCTATATTAGATACTACTAATAAAAGTAATAGGACTTTATATAACTAACTTCTTTAAGGTTACTAAGGGGTTAAGGAATATAAATAAGCTACTATAAACTCTATAACAAAGTTTAAAAGCCTCTATAACTAGCTTAAAGTTATAATTAGTAATATAGTTATATTTAGAAATAGTTAATTATCTCTATAACTATAATACTATGCTAAGTAATACTAGACAGATTATAAATATAATAGCTAAGACTAGAATATTTAATTTAGCTACTCTAGTTTATACTAAAACTTTAAATAAAATAATTTAAAGTAATAGTAAGATCCCTAAAAGTAGAGATACTATATCTATAAGAAGATAGGCTACTATTTAATAAACTATATATAAAAAGAGAGAAATAAGATATACTTCTACTTTTAAAGTAATTTATAGATTTAAGATGCTTTAAAGATAGCTTACTAGTAATTTCTTACTTAATATAAAGAGATTAAAGATAAGGGTTATAATAATTTAATAATAAATAATAAGGAGAATAAAGAGATTAAGATATATTTCTAATCACTTAGAAAAGGGCAAAATAGTTAAGAGAATTAACAATCTAATAATAAATAGCAGACTTTATTCTTTACTTAATTTATAGACCTAAATATCTAATTAACTTATTTAGTAGATAAAAATACTATTACTAAGTATCTACTTAACTAAGTAGCTTATTATAGGATCACCTACTATAACTCTTTTAAATAAATAACTAATAATACTCCTATTAATATTTTCACACTTAATAGAAGATATTCTTTAGAGACTTTCTAGGATATTATCCTAGATATAGAAGTTATAGGATTTTTAATAGCTAGTTATAACTAGTTTATTATACTTAAAAGGACTAAGTTACCTAATATTATAATTAACTCTATTACTATAGGAGGGGTAAGTATTAAATCTAATCTAAGAGGAGCAATTAAATTAATAGAAATAATAATTATTTCTATACCTTTTAGAGAAATAATATTCTATATTATATTAGTAAATACCCCTTTTCTCCTATACTTTATAGATATAAATAAACTAGGTATTTAATTTAATAATTTAAGAAACTATTTATAATAAGGAGATCTAATTATCTCTATTATCTATAAATAGAGTTATCTGTAACTATTATTAGATATAGAAAAGATATTAGCCTAGAATAACCTTATAGAGACTAAGTTATATTAACTTTATTAATATTTTAGATATCTATTAGTCTATTAACTTTATAGAGTTTTATAGCAGTTAGGCTACTAAGTTAAAATATAAATACTTAAATATCTTATAAAGTTTTATAAATATTACTAACTTAATATAGGAGCTCTAAATTGCTTTAAATTCACTTTTAAGGATAACTATAACTTTAACTATACTATAGTTATTAATATTATTTACCTTAACTTAAAATTAGTACTTTATATAGTTAATACTACTACTATCTTTAATATAGAAAGATTTCTATAAGATCTATTAGCTAGTATAGTACTTAATATACTTAAATAATACTAGATCTATATCTATCTTAGACTTCTAGATATAGTAATTACTAATATTAGTACTAACTTTAACTTATTTAAATAATATAGTATGCTCTATTTAATATTAATAACTACTATTAAAGTTCCTATTAAGGCTTATAACTCTATAGGTAAGGTTAAGAGATATTATATAATTTTTTAAAGAGTCTATAATATAATTTGCTAAGACCTTTCTAATATAGATTATAAGATAGTTCTCTAAATAGCTTTAAAGGCTATTAATAATACTATAGAGCTAAAAGGCCTAGTTTTAATATTACTTATTTTTAGAGTATACCTATAGCTTATTAATAAATCCTCTCTGTTTCTGGAAATCTAGAAATAGGCAGCTACTATATAAAGGGTAGTAAAAGGCCTCTAAAAAGTCTAGGCCTTATACTAAGTTTTAAGAGCCCTTACTGCTTATAATAGACTAGATATATATAGAATACTATAGCTACTACTACTCTTACTAATATATATTTACTATAAAAAGAAGGAATAGTAAGAACTATATAAACTTCTTACTATTAATAGTAAGACCTATATACTTAACCTTTTATATAAACCTTAAACCTTTTAATTAATAGTTATCTACCTATAATATAATACTAGTAATATTAGTAATCTTAGTAAGAATAATAATAATATATTAATAAACTTTTTAAACTAGAATACTAAAAGAATAGAAGAACTAGATAAGAATAATACTATACTAGTACTAATACTAATATTACTACCTCTATATAAGAGAAGCAGACTACTAAAAAACTATATAGGAGCTATTATAATACTTACTATAGGTTTAATATAAAGAAGTAACTACTTTATAGACTAAAATAGATAAAAAGACACTATAATTAATACTATTTTTATTATTAATATAGTAAAAGCTCTTAGCTAAGAGATTAGTAATACTATAACCTTTCTAATAGTAAAAGAGTATTTGAATTATAATCTTACTATCTGCCTATATAAGGAGGGTGTTATTATAATACTAGGAGAATCTTTCTCTACCTCTATAATAGCTAAGATAACTACGCTTTAGAAATATAGTGTTTTTAAAATTATCTCCTATAATACTACTATTTATAGTAAAACCTGGATTTTTAGATTCTATATAGTTTATAAAGTGAAAGGAAAAGAAACTAACTAACTTTATAAAAAGTTATAACTTATTATTTAGAGTTATAATAATAATAATAAGACTTTAATCTTTATATAATTATTAATAATTTAAAGGGTAAGTTAATAACTACTTCTAGCTTTAATACTATTTCTTATAGTAGAGGGATTTATTTTATAGCTTAGAGATATTATATAAGTATATATCTAATCCTAAATAGAGCTTAATAGAATAATATTAGCAGACCTTTTAAGTAAAATATAAAGTAAATACTCTAAGAATTAGATTATAAGGATTATTAAATCTCTATATAGTATTATAGAAACTAGAACCTATTAGTAGGTAACCTATAGTAAGTATTATAGAGAAAAGCTTAAAATAGATTAATTCTTATTTAATCTAGACTTACTAATCTCCTTAACTGCTACTAATAGCTTTAGTATTATTAGTATATAAACTAATAATATAATTAGACTTTTAGTACTAAGTTTCTCTAAATAAGAGGATAATAAACTTATAAAAGCTAGCTTTATTATAAAGGATAAATAATAACTTAATCTAAATAACCTGCTAATATTTAATAGTAGTATTATTATACTAAATATAAATAGTAGTCTTACTCTATACTAAAAGGGATAAGAAAATAAAATTAAGCTTATTAACTTAAAGGCTACCTTAACTAAATAAAAATAGTAATATATTTAGTAAAGGGTAAGAGGTATATATATTATATTAATTTGCTAACTAGAGGTATACTTTAATCTATCTATAGCTATATAGTATTAGAAGCTAACTATTAGAGATAAAAAGGTACTTAATTAATACCTTAAATAGTAAAAGGAGAACCTTAACTATAGTTTTATATTTATACTTATTAACTTAATAATAGCTAAACTATTTATTTTTATTAATAGCTCTTTTACTAATAATTTAGACCTCTTATTATAAATTAGATTTATTATTATCCTTGCTAGTAAGATAATAAATAATAATATATTTATAATTTATAATAATACTATTTACTTTAGTTTAATAAAGTATAAGAGGGTTACCTAAAGTGTTCTAGCTTTTAAAGTCTATAAAATAGTTACTAGTATAGATCTTACCTATATTATTATAATAATACTTTAAAAGATCACTAACTGCTTTAAGAGACTTTATATTCTAATAATTATCTATACTAATTTATACTTATTATATAAATAGCTTATTAAGCTTAGTACTATAAAGGAAAAGTAACTAATAATTAATATTATAGTACTTTAATAGTTTTATAAGAGGAGGGAGATCTATAAGATAAGATAGATTAATAGTAATAATAATTTATAGATACTTTTATAAAGAGTACTCTAAATTAGACCCTTAAACGCTTTATTAATAATAATAAAGTAATAGTTTATATAGAGGGATAGGTAACTTAAAAAGAGAAGGCTGAGGAGTTAGATAAATAGCACCAGGTATACTAAAGTAGCTCTAGTATCTTAGAAGAGGAGGATTTAACTATATTAAATATAGGATAAGATTAGTATATAATCCTATACTATTTTTTATATTTTTAAACCTATTTTAGGTTTATAATAGGTATTAGTAATATAGGATTATATTTTAGCAGGTTATATCATATCTAGCCTTAAAGAAAAGACTACTAGTATTATACTAATACTATAATCTACAAAGTGGCAGGATATACGCTATACTTAATAAATATATATGAGGTTATAAAACCTATTACAGAGTATATATATATATAGTTTAACACCACTGCTAATATAGTTAAGTGGAACTTAGAAATATAGATATATATTAACTTATAGGCTTTTAATATATATATATAAAGGGAGCCCTGAGTCCCGTGTAAACCTCGTCCCAGCGTAAAACTAATAATTATATATATAACCCCCTAGGTAAATAAATAGTTATCTACTTAATTAATTTTAGTTCTTACCTAGCTAGCTTAGTCTAGTCTAATCTAAATAATAGGTTTTGCCTTCTATAATACTATTTAATAAATAAAAATAATTCTTAGTCCTTCTATTTCTATTATTATATATAGTAGTTCTGCTAAAAAAATAAAGTAGATAAGTTAACTTAAGACTATCTATCCTGCTATCTACTGCTTAATTATTTTTATACCTTTTTATACTGCTATTTACTGCTTAATCTTTTTTATAATATATTATTATCCCTTTACATTCCTCCTTATAGATGCTAAAGGTAGAGCTTAATTAGTATAAAATTATATAGTCTGTTTTTAAATATTTATAAACTAATATCTTTATTTATTATTTATACTAGCTACTTATACTTTAGGTTTTCTATATTATTACCTTTTATTATATAAGATATATATTAAAAATAAGGTAAGTATATAACTAAGACCTAAGTACCTAACTCTAGTCTATTAGAGTTAGCTAATAAGTAAATAAACCAGCTAATTTCTATAACTAGATAATTATTAAGTATTTTCTATAAAGGTTAGGGAAAGTTAGTAGTAATCTAGTTTAGTTAATAAATTAGAATTTAAATCTTAGCTATATAGTTTTAGGACTAAAAGGGCTAGAAGTTTCTATCTAAGAACTATATATTAACTAGCTTATCTATTATAGTTCTTTAAAGAGAGATAGTTTAATTACTTAGTGGGGATATTACCTTTATTAGCTAAAGTTCTGAGAATTTATCTTTTATTACTATATTAAAATAGAAACTATAATAGTAAAACCTATAATATATTAAGCTAAGAAAGGAAATACTTTCTTAAATAAATATAAATACTACTACTAACTATTAAACCTTACTCTAAGTAATTAATTTTAGTTAATTTTACTATAAGTAGGTTTAGTAATCTATAGATCTTTTAGACTATTTAGTATATTACTAAATATACTTTATAGTTACTAAGCTAGTTAAAGTAGTAAACTATCTAGGGATTATAAATTATAGATATTACTTACTAAAAGGCGTATAAAAACTTAGTAAGCTCTATATCTATTTTCTTTAGAAATCTATTAAGATTATTAAATATAGATTAGAGTTAGAACATTAAGTTATTTAACTATTAATAATCTTAGATATAACTAACCTAAGTAGGTTTAATAACTTATACTAATTACTTTATAGATAGCTAAATATAATTTAAAGTTAGAGCCTAGAGTTAAATAGCTATTAGTAATTTTAGATATTTTTAGACTAAGTAGGTTTATAAACTTTATAGTATTTATATTCTTTTTTTTTACTTAATAATTATAATAGAAGTAATAGTATTAAGTTAGTAAATATTATAACTTTAATAAGCTAATAAGAGTGATAAGATAATAATTATATTAATAAGAATATATTAAAGTTTATAAGACTTAAGTAAATAGCACTAAAGCCTCTTTTACTAAGTAATTAAAGTTTAATATTATAGCTTAAGATATAGCTATAGTATTATAAGTTTTAAGTAGATATTATCTATACTTACTCTATAATTATTAATAGGTAAATATTAAAATTATTTATATATAATATAACTTAGAAAAATATATTACTTAGCTATATCTAACTTAATAACTCTATAAGCTATTTATAATACTTTCTCAAAGAGGATACTATAGTTTTAGTAAAGCTTGCTAAGCTTAAAATTTTTTAAAAATAAGGCAGTAGATATTAATAAGCTAAAGTTCTATAGTATTAGTATTACTACCTAAAACTATACTATCTACCCTATCTATTACTAATTTCTAATTTACTATCTAGTAGTTAGAACTTACTAAAGATACTATAACTAGCTCTAAAGCAGACTAGCTCTAACTTTATAGCACTACTTTAATACTAGCTAGTAGTATAGATATCTATAAGAAACTCTATAATATTCTTTATAAGTGGAATAACTAGTATTACTAAAATACTTTAGACTTTATAGTATAGATATAGCATAAGCTGGTTTTCTAGAATATTTAACTAAGTATTATTAAGGTATTCTATAATAATATATATAATAAATCTATAATAGAAATTATATACTATTAGGTTTATTATTAATAACCTTTCTCTAGTTAGCTTTAGGATATTATATAGCTCTTTTTCTAATCTCTCTATAACTTTATATTAGTAGAAATACTATAAGCTAACTAAGTATATTTTTCCTATATAGTATGCTTCCTCTATAGTCTAGGTATAATATTCCCTATCTATAATAACTGCCTTAAGTTATTAAAAAAGAGTTATCTTCTATATATATATAGAGTGAATAACTTTATAATTAGATATATCTATATCTATCTTAATAAGCTTATAGATTTATCTCTACTTAAGGAGCAGCTTATTAAAATCTATACTTTATATAGATAAATTATAAAGCTAACTATTAATATTAAGAGGGAAATAAATAGCTATTACTAAAAGCTAAAGAGAGAATATATTACTATATTCTCTAATAATATCTAAGGATTAGCTACTTAAGTTTTGCTATATTCTTTAGTAAAAGAGTAAGAATAAATATATATATATTTTATTAAACTATAATAACCCCTTTTTAGTAACCTTTTATTTATCCTATTTATTAACCCCCTCTAGCTAAGGTAGGTGCTTTAATAATTAAAGCTAAATAATAATCTCTATTAGGATATTATTATTAGTGAGGTGAATCTATAGTTTTAGGTAAACCCTATATTAGGTATTAATATATCTTAAGAGCTTAATAACTATATAGTGTAATATAAAACCTATACTAAAGATAATATATAGAAAGGCTATTATATATTAGTATCTAAAAGGGATACTATATAGAGGCCTATCTATAATACTATAGAAGTACTAGCTATATTACTAAATAGGGAAACTAATATAGTATATATTAAGATAGCTAGTAATAATAGCTTAGGAGTAATCTAGTCTATTAAGAAAGAACTTAATAAGATAGAAATTTATATTATTAAGTATAAAATATTATAACTAAACTCTATAGGCTTTTTAGCTCTTAATATTACTACTAACTATAGAGTTATAGAGTATCTCTAACTTATAAAGGCTGCTCTTTATATAGAGGATTACTGCTTCTAGAGCCTAAAGCTTTAGAACTATATAGTAGGTATTATAAATATTTATACTAGGGTTAATAAAGAGCTATATATTCTTAGTTAAAGACCTAAAGTATTTACTGATTTAAATAATTCTGACTTTTTCCCTAAGATCTTTTCCTGCCTCTTTCTATAGAGGTGGGGAGAACTATATAGGCTACCTATCTATAATAATATAGCTAATAGTGCTATATATAGCTCTAGCTAGCTATATTAAACTAGCAGTTTTTACCTAAGGCTATAGACTAAACTCTTACTATATTAATATAGTTAGTTATCTATAATAAAGATTAATACCTCTATAGGCTAATACTTTATTAGGTAGCTGCTTTATAACTTATATAATATTCTCTTTTTTTTATTTAATATACTTATAAGATTAGATAATAGGAGAATAAGTTATACTAGAATAGCTAAGAGTTTCTTCTTAAGAATTAAGTATATTATTAAGATCTTTATAGCTAATAATATTATACCTATAGAAATAGAATATTATAAATACTAAATAACTAGTAATATAGATATTACCTTTTTAATATATAAGATTAGCTTATTTAGTAATACTAACTATATATTAAATAAGGAGTATCTTAACTCTTAAAGGAAGATTAAGTCTCTATGTTTTATATATAGTATACTTAGTATCTAGTTTATTATTAATTTTAATAACCTCACTAATAAGATAAATATAAAACTTACTGCTATAATAGCTTTAGATAATAAAGTTACCTTTAGAAATATACTTAACTACTTTAGATACTATCTAGTTAGTATATCTTATAGAGTTAGGGATTCTATTAGTAACACTATCTTCTTTTACTATAAAATTAATCTCTTCTTTAAGTATTATATTACTATTAGCTAAGACTTAGTATTTAGTTATATTACTAGCTATTTTAGCTATATAGAATTAAATAAATAAGGGGCTCTATATATCTATAGGCTTATATAGCTCTATATAAATAATAACTTACCTAACCTGTTTCTAGACTTAGTAAATAAGGCAGACTATATGTATATAAACTAAGTTTATAACTATATTAATTTAGTTTTTAGTGAAGTATATCTTCTATATAAATAGTTAACACTTAGGCTTATAATAAATAGAGCTATAATAATAAAGCCTCTTAGCTCTATAGGTAAGGAGAGAATATCTATAGTAATATTAGCTACCTAACTAATAACCTTAGTATACTTAATGCTATTTATAACTTAGAGGTTTTATAGATAGCTTAATACTACTAGATATATTTATATAGAGTAACTTATACTAAGTATAGCTTTAATAATAAATATAACCTAACTACTAGGAGATATTCTTATTACTTTAAGGTACTATAGGCAAAAAGAGATAAAATAGAGTTTATAGCTAATATAATCCTCTATATATACTATAACTAGAAGAGAATTAATGAATATTATCTAGCTTTAATAGTTAGACTAAGGTATAATATTAATACTGCCTTTCTGCTAACTAATACTGCTAGCCAATTAATAGTCTACTATATAATAAACTACTCTATAAAGCTTAATATATTGCTCTAGAAGTATATAGCACTAATAAGAATAGTATTAAAGAATATAGTTAAGCAAAATAATAATATAATTAATATAGAAAATAATACTACTAATAGTAATTATATTAATAATAAGGGCTGATAGTTTTTTATAAGGATAGCTAATTAGATATTCTTAAGTTATAAACTATTTATAGTAGAGGTTTACTCTAGCTTATTAGAATATAGTAATAGCTACTTTAGTGAGGTAGTATAGATTAATATCTATATAAACTCTATATATTAAGCTATTTTTTAGTGATAGCTAGGTTTCTATAATGCTACTAGACCTAAGGTGGCTAGATATACTAGTCTAGATATTATTAGCTTAGGCAGAAATAGATACTACTTACTAAGACTAGATATCTATACCTACTATAGGCTGCTTCTTAACTGCTATATAAATAGATTTTAATTATTAATATATAGAAGCTGAGTTAGTAATAAAATAGTACCTAGATATCCTTTACTAATAGCCTTTTTAGTGCTAATAGATAGATATAGAAGTTTATAAAGTAAAGCTAGGTTTCTATTATTACTAGGTATTTAGACTATATTATATTTAGTATAATAAATAGCTATTATTAAAGATAGTATCTTACTACTAATCTATAATATCTTTTACTAACGTATATATAGATTTACTATTTTACTATTTATACTCTTTATGCTATAGTAGGACTTTCTCTTTTATAGTAATAGAAATACTATAGCTATATAGACTAACCTCTCTAAATAACTATTAGGCTAGATTACCTTAGTTTTAAAAATATCTAACTTCTATATAAAACTGCTAAGAATACTAAGCTTAATTAGTAACTATAGATAAGTTATAGTAGAGAAGATAAGAGTACTAAATTTAATAGAGCTAACTATAAAGATTTACTAAGCACTAGCTATACTTTTAATTACTTAGACTTAATAAAATCCTTTATAGATATAGTAGCTTAGCTTTAAGATAGAGATACTATTTTTAATAGCTTATTCTATCTTACTAGCCTTTTTAACCTCTTATTATAGATAATAGATAATAACCCTAATATTAATAATATATTAACTGTAGAATATATATTTCTTAGGCTAGTACTCTATTTTTATATAATAAAGCTAATTATTAAAGCTATAAAAGCTATATAAAGCAGAGTCTATACTAAAAGGATAATTACTATTAAGGGTAATAACTACTATAATCTAGGAGATATTAATAATTAGCTAAATACTTTATATAATATACCTAATATCTAGTTAGTATCTATAATAATTAAGTTAGAATAAGGTATATCCTTTATATATATAGCCTCTATTATTAGTAAAGCTTAAATACTAAACTAGATATAGTTAATTATACTTAAGCTAATCTGCTATACTGCAGACTAGGCTGCTAAATATATTAATAATACCTAGTATAATTAGTATTATTAGTATATAGGTAGTAGTAGTAGTATTAATAAGTTATAGCTTATTAACTTACTAAAGAAGGTTTTTATATATATAGATATAACTAGCTAGTTAGTTATAATAGTAACTTTAGAAACTGCTACTATAGATATAGAGGGAACTATAATATACTTTATTCTTAAGCTAAAGATCTATAATAGTTAGGAGTAGATAGTTAATTTTTTAGAGGCCTCTATTATTACTAATACTAAATATCTAAGATAATAATAGTAGTAATAAAAAGTTTTAGTTATTAATAAAGTTAGTATATTAAGCCTTACTACTCTATATAAGATTAGTAAGAAGTTATATAAGATAAGAGGTAACTTATAATAACCCTTTAGCAGAATACTAGTTATTATTCTACTAGGAGATTTTTTATAATTTAGTTTAGTACTATATAAGAGCTTACTAAGCTTATTACCTAAATAGATCTTTTTAAACTCTAGAAGTATAGTAAGACTATATAGCAAGGTAGAAAGGAGGTAGCTATAGTAGAGATTTATAGATATAGTAATACTTACTAAGCAAAAGTAAGCTAATATTAGTGATTTCCTGTCTAGATTTCTTAATTATTTATAGAGTAGTTACTAAATATATAATAACACTAACTAACTTATAGAGTAGTATAATACTAATTTAAAACTTAACTTCTTACTTAGTATCTATATTATTATTTTACTAAACTAATATAAATAGAAGCTTAGCTTCTATATAATAATAGCTTTTAGTAGAAATATTAAAAACCTACTTACTATCTTCCTCTTAAGCTATAACTAAGTATTATAGAAGCTTATTAATAAAGAATATACTGCTATATTACTATTATATAATAAATTGAAGTTAATAATATTAGGGATTTTTCTATATATTAAAGAAATACTAATTTTAGTAAATATAAATAAGTATCTAGAACTTAAAGTAGTTAATAGTGCTAAGTTTAAAGCTATTACTATAATAACTAAACTTAGTATAAAGAAGATATTACTAGATAACTATATCTACCTCTATATTAGCCTACTTACTAAAATACTACTAAGATTAAAAACTATAGAGAATCTTACTTTATTATATATTTCACTAAATACTATTTTTCTACCTAAAGAAAGAGTTACTCTTAATTAAAAATATACTAAAATACTATATTCTAAATTACTATAGCATAAAGGCTTTAAACTTAGAATTACTTAGATAGGTTTTCTATATATACCTAGTTTAGTATTAATAGATTTTAAGGCCTGGAGTTAGTTATTAAATAGAACCTTACTTAATCTATATAATTACTAATAGAGTAGATAGTAATTTAGAAATACTATAGTATATAATATAATAGATATATATATCTAGCTTTTAAGAGCTAGAACTTTTAATAATATAAGCCTAGTTAAGCCCTTAGATAAGGTAGCTTTCCTAACTATAAAAATACTTAAAGAACTTATATAGAGTATAGAAAGGTTAAATAAGCTAGTAGATATAGTAATTACTATTTATAAAACTTAAAGATAATAAGTTAGAACTACTTATAGAAATTAACCTAATATATAAATAATAGTTATTATATTTCTGCTTATATTAAAGACTTATATTTCTATTTATATTAGTAATGCTATCTCTAATCCTAGGTTTTAATATAGACTTATATACTAGGTCTATAGTTAATAAACTTCCTTTCTTAAGTATACTTAGGATAATATTAGTATATAAAGTTCTTAAGATAGTAGTATAGTTATTATTAAATATATACCTAAGTAATAATTATATAGTAACTTTTAATATTTTGGACCTAAGGTACTATAATATCTTTACTAGATAATAGAGAGCAGCTTATACTATATTAAGCTCCTATCTAATCTCTATATACTATATAACTAATTTAGGGGCTATTATCCTTATATATATCTTTATACACACTACTATACTAAGTATCCTAAACTTAATTATCTACTCTTTTTACCTATAGACTGCTGAGAATATATCTATAAGTAATATAGATAGATAACTAAGTAACTCTAGTGGGATATTAGTGTGGCTACTATAGAAATTACCTAGAATAATAGCTAAGTTAGTGCTAGGATATCTCTAAAGTGGAAAGAATATACTTATAAAAACTGCACTTACTACCTTAATTATTTTAATAGCAGTTAGTGCAGGTGTCTTTTGTTATCTATATAGCCTTATTTATCTATATAATAATATACTGCTCCTAAGAGCCGTTTATATAAGTATACTATATATATAGCAGCTAGCGGCTGATACCTATAGCCTGAATCAGCACTGCGCTAATGCAATAATAATGCCTCTTATTTAATATATAGAGATATATATAATCTAACCTTTATAGATAGTTATTTTATAGACTTATATCCTACTAGATACTATATTAATATAGCTTCCTAAGAGATATAAGGTTATTTATAAACCTATAGTAGAGCACTATATTATATAATTATAGATATATTATACTTTTACTATACCTTTTTACCTTAATATTAACTATATTAAATCCCTTAATAGAAACCTAGTATATACTTACTTATAGAAAGTTACTAAAAGCTACTTTAGTAAGTATAGTAAACTATAAAGTATTATTAAATATATATATTATTACTCTAGAGTTTAGAATTATAGAGTTATAAACTTAGTAATTATTTAGCTATATATAAAATATAGACTTAAGGGTTTCTCTATAGTAGCTATATAGTTATTTATTCTCTATATACTATTTACTACTTAGTTTAAGCTTATAAATATATTTTATAAACTCCTTATTATTATTAATATACTTCTTTACTAAGTAATAGAGAGATTTACTTTTCTAAAGATACTCTAGGTATAGCTCTTTAAATATAATCTAGCACTTAGCTAAGAAATAGTAGCTATAGTAAGCTAGATAAAGGCCCCTTTTATTAGTTATTTATATAGTTATAGATATCCTTTTATAGCCTTTAGACACTATAAATTACTCTTCTCTATATACTTAGTATATAATAAGCGTTTACTTCTTAAGTATTTCTAAGTTATCCTTAGATATAGTATTCTTATTATTTCTTAGTATAGTAGAGCTAAATACTTCTTAGCTTATTTCAGTATATAAATTAGCTATTTTAAATATATTAAGGGTAACTTAGATATCCTTTAGTATATCTTCTATAATAAAGAAGCTAGTATTTATATATAATTATATTATTATTTAGTATATATAAATCTAGGTATCTAAACTACTATTACTAAAAGCTATTATAAAGTCTATAAACTACTAATTAGGCTTCTTTATTTATATAAAGCTATTAACTTATAATTTAGTAATAGCTTTCTCTCACTTTATAAACTATTTCTCTATATTATACTTTATAAATAGCTTCTTATATACTAAGAGATTTAGAGTTATAGTATAGCTACTTCTAGCTATAGCTTTATATTTATAAATATTAATATTAATACTTTCATAGAGTATATATACTTAGTAGTTAATATCCTTATTTATAGTATAGTATAGATATAGAAAATCTAGATAGATAGTTAGTAAGATTATATAACTAAAGGCTGTGTGTATTATCAGGAGGCGCGGCGCGGAGTTAGAAAGTCTATTATAAAGCAGGTAAAGTCACCATATAGTAGCTAGAGGCTATATTACTATAATAGTAAGGATCTATATCTATAAAAGGTACTTTATAGACTATACTACTTATTACTGCTTTAGTAAAAGTACTTAAAAGCTAGCCTAGCTGTACTTAACTTTAAATAAGTAGCTTATAAAAACTAGTACTAATAGTATAAATAAGTAATATTCTTTTTCTATATAGATAATTATATATTAATATTTCTTTATAAGTATACTAAAAGTATAAAAGAGGCTATAAATACTCTCTAGAAGTATTACTACCTTAAAGGAGGTTAGAATCTATACTAGTCTCTTAGTATTAAAGTGCTTTATAATAGAGCTATATATAAGCTATAGCTATTATAGTTTATATTTATAAATAAGGTATAGAAGCTGCTTAAGCAGCATACTATAAGCCTTAATATAGATAACTAAGTATATATATCTATCATAAAAGATAAATTAGAACTATATAAAGAGAAAGCAGCTCTATAGAAGATTAACTATTACTAATGCTATATTAAAATAATTCTATATATAGTAATAATATCATAGCTTAATATAGTATTTACTATAAGCTATCTTATAAAGTTTAATAATAACCTAAGCTCTATATAGCACTATATTACTAATTAAGTTCTTTAATATCTCTACTAAATATAATATCTCTACCTTAAGTATAGCACTAAGCCTAGTAGACTAAATAATATACTTAAAGTTAGTTTAAACACTAGCTTTATAGATAATATAATTAACTAAAAAAGCTTATAAATATTTATAATAAAGCTATTTAGAGATATAATTATATAAAAAGTAAGTAAGTAGATAATAGTTATAATATTAATAACTAAGATAGAGCTATTTATACTATCCTAAGCAGTATATAAAGCTCTCTTTATAAGTTAGCTAATAACTATATTATAAGTTTAATTTCTAAGTAATACTATACTAAAAGCTACTTTTATGATACTTAACATAATATTAATAATAATCTAAATCTAGTGTAATAATTATTATACTATTTAGTTAGTTAATACTAAGCTTATTTAGCTATAAATAAGACTATAATATATTAATATCTATAACTACTAGCTATAATAAGAGATTATAAAAGGATATATATTAGTTAAGTATATCTTATTAATAGAGATTATAGTAGATAGATTTATAAAGATATTTATATTACCTTAATTTAAAGTATTTTATAGTTAGCTATAAATAAGTAACTAATATATATAGCTAGAGGTAAACTATATATAAAACCTAGAGAAAGAAGATAATATAAAGTATATAAAGATAATAGAAATCTTTATTTAGGATAAAATAAACCTAAATAGAGTTTAGAAATAGCTTTATAAATAGCTAGTGATCCCTAAGGGAGTATATTAAATTATAGAGTCTAGAATATATAATATAAGTTAGGTATAATATTAATCTAGCTCTATATATAGATCTAAAGTAGCCTAGGTATGCTAACTATAACTAGGTTATATATAGAAAAAAGGGGTTAGAATATATCTTAATAAGGATAAATATATAGAATTATATATATACTATAATATTATAAATATATATATAATTATACCTAATTTAATAGCTAGGCACTATAGAGTAGGTATATATACTATTAGGTGGGTAAGTATATATAACTTATAGTAATTACTAAATATGCACACTACTAAGTACTACTAAGTATTACTAGATACTGCTAGATAAGTAGGTATATATAACTTATAGTAATTACTAAGTGTGTGCACTACTAAGCACTACTAGGCACTATAGAGTAGGTATATATACTGCTAGATAAGTAGGTATATATAACTTATAGTAATTACTAGGTATATATATCACTAAGCACTACTAAGCACTACTAGTATTAGATTATAGAGTCTAGAATATATAGTATCAGTTAAATATAATATTAGTCTAGCTTAATATATAGATCTAAAGTAGTCTAAGTTTACTAACTATAACTAGGGGCTATATAGAAAAAAGAGATTAGGATATACTAAAATAAGAATAGATATATAGATATTATATATATATTATAGTATTATAAATATATATATAATTATATCTAATTTAATAATTAATAGTTTAATATATACTATATTACTATAAATACTACTTTAAAACCTTAATTATAAAATAATAACTACTATAACTACTTTTTAGCTATCTAGATATAGTAACTAAATCCTCTAGATTAACCTTCTATATATAAAGATATCTAGCCTTAAGCTATAGAATAGTATTAATCTATATACTACTATTCTAAATATAGATAGTATACTCTAAAGCTGCTTTAGGAATAAGATTATAAAGCTAACTATTCTAGATATCTTTAACTATTCTATAGATAATATAGTAAATACTATATATATTAATATAAATATAAATCTATTTAAGGTAAATTATAAACTATATTAAGCTTACTAAGTAGATTATACACTTAGAAATAAGTACTATAAAGTATATAAAAAGTAATAATATATACTTTAGGACTAAATCTATAATAATATTTACCTAAACCTTTTATGTCTATACTATACTATGGATAAGAGTATTAACTACTAGATATATATACTCTATAAGAGTATTAGTATTTATCACAAGCTATAGGTAGGGGTGAGGGCAAGTTATAAGGAGTAACTATCTTAGCTATAGATTAGTGCGCGCGGAAAGTGTAGTGAAATAGTCTGCAGTATATAATTATATAATTATACACTATAGTGCACAGCTACTATAGCCTTATAAAGCTAAGAGTACTATAAACTATATTATAATATACCCCCTAGCTATATAGTAAATATTGCTAATATAGTAATATAGCTTTATATATAGCTATAACTATTTATAAATATATATAAAAGAGATAAAGTAGTATTAAAAATAGCTATAAAGGTATAGAATAAATATAAATATCCCTTATAAAAGGCTTAAAAGGTATAAATAAGCAGTATATAACTTAAGTAATAGTAATATAATTTAGATAAGCAGCAGAATTCTATTAGTAGTACTTACCTATTTATAAAAATAGCTAGGTAGGTATAGTTATTACTTATACTGCCCTCTGCCTTAAATTTCCTCTTTCTTTTACTTAGAACACTATAATAATTATAAGTTAACTCTTTATATATATATAAAAATTATTATATATATTATTAACTATTATAGATACTTATCTTTATATAGAACTATCTATATCTATTAATACTATTATTAAAAATAGCCCCTAAGCATAAATAATCTATAGTACTAGTTACTAACTATATTACTAAGGCTAAGATAATCTATAAGGTTAAGAAGAAAGTAGAGCAGGAGTAGCTAGCTACTCTTACTAAGTAAGAGGAGGCTAAGAATAATAAGGTTAATAAGTATAAGTTTTTTATTTTACTATTCTATAACCTCTCTAGTAACTTTAATATCTAATAGTTAAGGCTATTTTCTATAAAATAGAGAAGGACTTAGCTTAAGATAAGCTTATTACTATTTAGTAAGGCTTATTAATACTATAGAAGCTAATAATATCTTTTTAATAGAGGAGGCTAAGATTTCTAAAAAGAAGCTAGTATATAAATATAAGTATATCCCCTTTATTAAGGAGAAAGAGAATAAAGATAAGGAGAAGCTTATTAATATATTTATAATATTACTTCTATATATATTAGAGATATTAATAATAGTTTAGAGAAGCCTAAGTATAAGCTTAAGGAGGTAAAGATTATAAATAGTATATATTATAATATACTTAAGAAGAAGACTACTTTTATTATTAATAAGAAAACTTTAGGCTTTACTAAAAAGCTTTATACTTTCTCTACTATCTTAAAGAGAGCTAGTAAGTTAATAGAGTATCTATATTATAGCTATAGTTACTTATTATTTATAAATAAAAGCTCTAGTTACTGCTTTTATAATATTAATAGGTATTATTATTACTACCTAGCTAACTAAGGCTATAAGCCCCTTCCTATTATTAGTATTACTCTCTATAAGCACTACTATAAAGCTTATAATAGTAATAACTAGATTATAAGTATTTTATATATATATATAGATATATATAAGATAATTTAGTATAGTGCTAACTTATCTATTTAGGCTCTTTTCTTTTAGTACTGGGTTTTCTAAACTGCTCTTAAGGAGGAGGAGGAGAAAAAGGAGAAGGAGAAGAAGAAGGAGAAGGAGGAGGAGAAGGAGGAGAAGCTCTAGGTTATTATATACTTAGAGACTACTATAAAAGAGCTAGCTTTAGCTAGCTCTTTTTAGTAGGTTTTTATAGCTACTACTCTTTTTAATAGTATTATTACTAATATATATATTTACTTAGTAAGCTTTTTAGCTCTTTATAAACTACTTATTAATATAGCTAATAGCTTTATTAACTACCTTATTATAGCTATCTATATTAAGGAGCACTCCTATTATTAAATATATACCTTTAAGTATTAATACTCTTTGCTTATTAGTATTTAGAGAGGTATAAAGCTAGTATATCTAGAGCTAGTATATCTATAAAAATTACTTTTCTATCTAGCTATTATATATAGAGAGGCTATAGCTCTATAGATAATATCTACTAGTCTTTAGGCTTAATAGAGCTTTATTCTATACTCTTAAACTTACTTTCCCTTTATTATAATAATATAGTAAGTATTTATTAGGTTTAGTAATACTTAGAAGTATTTAAACTTAGCTTAGAAGAGGCTTTTTATAAATCTATTTATTAATATCTTATCTATAGATATATAGAGCACTTTTAAAGTGCTCTTTATATTAAGTTTATAGTTATAACGCAGCCCCCCACAAAAAAGACTATAATAAATTCACCCAGTTTATAGGCATAATTCGGGAAACACTATAGAGGCACTTTAACCTATACTCTCTACTAGTTAAGAATAATAATACAGAAACCTGATATATTCCTGCTAATAAGCAAACCCTCTAAATATTACTATATAAAGTTAGATGCACGCTCTAGCTAAATAGACTAGTGGAATAGTAATAGTGTGGGTAATACTATGCTATATATAACAGGACTAATTATATTAGAGCTAAATAGGCTACTAAGGCTCTTATACCCTGGAAAAAACGCCTAAAAGGTAAACCTTCTAGTAAGGTAAATACCACTATATAAGATATCTAATAACTCCTTGCCTAAAGGTTAACCTTCTAGCAAGGTGCTATATATATAAGAGATAACTCCTTAATCTTCTAAGAGGTTCTTATAGCTAGAAGCATAAAAAGCTCTATAAGCAGAGCTTTATACCTATCTCTCTTCTTTATCCTTATTCTATAATCTATAATAAGTCCTCTAAGATATTAGTACTAGACCTAGTATATTAATATACTAGCTATATATAAGGCATACCTATTAACGTTAATAATATATAAAAGATTATATAAGATTTTAGTATTAATATAATTAATAAAACACTCTATTTTATTAAGCAGCCTAGATAATACTAATAGTATATTATTAGTATAGCTCTTAGAAGAGCCCTTATTAATACTCCTATAGGGGATAACTAGATATATAATAATATTATATATAAATAAGCAAATATAGTATTAGAAGTTAATTAGGTTATTACACACCCTATATATTAGCCCTTCTTTAAACAGGCCCTCTATAATACTAAGGTTAAGGCAGCCCTATAGGGAAATATTAGTGAGTACAGCTTATACTAATAAAACAGAGAGAGCATTACTAATAATAGTATAGCTATAAAGGTATCAGCTAGTCTAATTAAATAAGGGGACTAGCAGATAAAGCAGTGATAGAGATAGTATTAGCAGCACAGGTAATAGGCAAGAGGATAAGTTAACAGATATTATTATTAAACTATAAAGTTAAGGATTATAAAGCTATAAGCTAACAGATAGGTATATATAAGTGTAGCTATAGTTAGAATAGTTATAATCACGTGACTAAAGGCTGTGTGTATTGTCAGGAGGCGTGGCGCGGAGTTAGAAGGTTTGTTATAAAGCAGGTAAAATCACTGTGCAGTAGCTAGAGGCCTTAAAGTGCTCTTTATATACTCTTAGTATAGCTATATATTTTAAATATTAATATATTATAGATAGGTTAAAATATACTCTTTCCTTTTAATTATTAGTTAAATAATTTACTAATTATTATAATAAACTTTCTAAATATCTCTAAGCTCTAAAGTAAGGTTATAGTATAGTTTTTAAAGAGCTATTATCTCTTTAGTAATATAGTTAAGGCTTAGAAGCTCTACTTTAGTTATTAATATTATAACTATTATTTAATAGGCTGCTTTTTACTAAATTATATCTCTAAAGAGTATTATTATATAGTTTTATAATAATCTATAAGTCTCTTTATTATTAATAAATAAGGTATTATTAATAATTAGTAATAAGGGAGTCTCTTTATTACTCCCTAAGCTGTTATAGTAGATTATAAAGTAGTAAGCTATATAGAGATACTATATATACTACCTTACTATAGTAAAGTGCTATATACTTAGATTTATAAAAAAGCAGGAAAGTTATACTATAGTAAAGGCTACTTTAAGTTATATTATTATTACTATATATAGAATATTTTTAATAAGTAATTAGTAATCCTTAACTTTAGTAGTTATAGCTTTACTAAGGTTTTTTATAAGCTTAATAACTAATATAGAAGTACTTAGGTAGATACTATTATAGAGCCTAAAGTACTCTATAATAGTCTTAACATACTAGTTATAGACTAGATAGATCTTTTTAGCTACTTAATCTTATATAATATATATTCTAAGATACTATTTAATAAAGCTTAGTTTATATAGTTTATATAGTTTCTTAATCTCTTATATAAGCTTCTAAGCTTTAGAAATATAGTCTTAATAAAATAATATAAGGATATTATTAATATAGAATAAGATTAGAACCTTATAATACTTATCTTAAAAAAGATAGAGCTTCTTATTATATAGAGAGAGCTTAAGCTTATATAAAGCTATAGAGACTTTCTTATATTATAAAAGAGGTATATTCTTTAAGCTATATAGAGCTTTATTAAGCTTTATAACTTTACTAGCCTGCTTAAAACTATCTAGAAAATAGTAGATAACTAGCTCTCTATTTAGGTTAATATCTATATTTAGAAATATATTAATAATATTAAATTAGAGTATTTTATAGTTAAACTAGGCTATAATTACTATTATTATATATAAGCTTTAGGCTATAAGTATAGTAATATAGATTAAGCTAAGAGAGGAGGTATTTTATATATCCCCTTATATATAGATTTATACTTTATAAATATTAAAATAGTTACCTTAAAACTTATAGATATATACCTACTTTAAGATAAGAGGCTTTAAGTATATCTTAGACTAGTTAATAATATATTAAGTTTTCTTAGCTATAAGTTTATTTATTTCCTTACTTATAGCCTCTTAAAATATATCTTAGAGTAGCTTTCTTAGCTTTCTAGCTTTAAAATAGTTACTTAGAGGCTTTAAGAGGTTTTTTATAAAGTATATTATTTTCTACTTAGTATTTAGATATATTTTAGAGTTATTTTATAGATATACTATAATAATAAAGTATAGAGTTTTATATATAAGAATACTTTCTATAATAGCTTTATACTAATTAGGTATAAAGGTTATAAAAAAAGTATTTTAGTAGTTATTTAGTAAGCTCTTTTCTAAATAAAGAGTTATAAAGACTTTTAGGTAGTACTCTCTAGTGCTCTATTATATTAGAAATCTATAGTTAATTTATTAATATTAATAATAAGTAGGTTAGAAATCTATTTTAGCTACTAAAAAGGAGTTTTATCTAGATTATTATAAGCTCTTCTCCTTTATAAATACTTAAGCAGTTAGTTCTTAAGTATTTAAAATAGGTAGATATAGATTTATACTTTTAGTAATAGTATATTATACTTTAGAATAGAGCTTTAGTATTATAGAAAGGTTTAAACTTAATTTTAGTATACTTTTAGAATTAGAAGTTTATTTAGGAGTAAGTAGTTCTCTCTATATTTTAGCTAGTTTACTCTTAGACTATATTATAGTAGTAATATAAAGTGCTTTTAAACTATAAAAAGTAGCTAGTATAGAGGGCTTAAGCTTATTAGTAATTTATTTATTTATTATAAAGTTACTATTTACTTTATTAAGTATTCCCAAGATCTTGAGAACTATATTAGAGAATTTAATAGATATTTTAACCTTATTAATAATTATCTAGGTACTCTAAATATCTATAGCTTTCTTTTTATTATCTAGAAAGTAGAATATTAACTTATTAAAGTATATATTATATATAATAATAACCTAGTTAAGTATAGAAACTTAGATTCTATATAGGTTATATATTTCTAGTATATATTCTATAAAGTATCTAAGATAAACCTTAGGGTTAAATTTATAATAGTGTCTCTTAATATCTTTTTCATAACTCTCTTTAAGAAAGTAAGCTCTATAACTATAGATATATAAGCCTTTCTAATATAGATATAGATCTTAGTATATAGTAAGTATAAAGTTTAGTTACTATTATTAAAAGTAGTTCTAGAACTACTTAAGTTTTATCTAAATAGAGCTTTACTAATTATTTATAGTATATAGGCTAATATTAAAGATAAAACCTACTGCTCTCTAAGTCTCTAAGATAAGGTACTTTAATAAGTAAGTAGCTATTAATATTATAAGTCCTTTAGGAATAATTTCTAAGCTAGTATGCTCTCTACTATCTATAAGCTTCTTAATATTTATTAATAGAAGCTTAAGATTAATTCTAAGCTTCTTTATTTATTATTTATACTAAGTAAAGCTTTATATAGTAATAATAATATAATTAATATTATAGTAGATTCTATAGATAGTAAGTCCCTACTATCTTTATATTTAGTTTTTAGATATCTAGAGTGCCTTAAATACTTTATTATACTTTTTTAAGGCTAGGGGAATTCTAAAGAGTCTTTTGCTATATTTATCCTTAATAAGAAGTATCTAGATATATAGTTTACTAAGCTTTTAGTAATTTAAGAGGTTCTAAACTATATAGTAGTAGAGATAGAGAGATCTAGCCTTAGATATACGATATAAAATAACTTACTAAGTATATACTTAAGTATAGAATTTATATTAAATATATAATAGAGTCTTAATTCTCACTCTCTAAGTATTATATATAAGATATTTAAGAGCACTCTAGCTTAAGTAACTAGCTTAGAGATACTATAGTTATATATTATTAAACCTTTTAGCTATATAGTAATATAAGAGGTATATTAGCTTCTAGTTATTTAAGAGAGCTATAATATCTATACTACTTATAGAAATACTTAGACTAAATAGATAGATAGAGATAGAGTTATATTTAAAGAAGACTAAGTTACTCTTATATAGTAGCTACTTTATATAAGTAGACTTATCTAGCTTACTAAACTATAGAGAGTAGTTATAGCTATTATACTAGATATCTATTTTAAAAAGGAGCACTTCTAAGATAATATTAATATATATATTTTTAATAATAGTAATATTATTTAAGGTTAGAGCACTCTTTTTACCGATTAAGGTATCTTTAAATATACTCTAAATAATCTAAGTGCCCCTCTTAATAATTAGTATATTTATACTACTGACTTTAATTACCTTATTATTATATAAGTATATAAAGGTACTAGAAACTAGCTTTCTCTTATTATTAATAATATAGAAAGCTCTATAATTATCTAGAATAATACTATTAGAGAGAGTATATAGTTTCTTAAAGAATATAAATACTATAGAATAAACTTAGGTTACTTAGCTTTTATTTTTAAGAAGGCTTTAGTTAATAATATAGTAGGAAATTTTATTAAGAAGTTATTCTTAGTTATTAATACTATATTTATTACTATATCTACTCTAGCTACTACTATAGTATCTATTATAGCTATAGTTAGATAGATACTAATTACTCTTCTAAGACTTCTTTATAATCTACTCTATATATATAAGGTTATTATAGATATAGCCCTACTATAGACATATTACTATCTCTTATATATACTATACTTTATTTTTTAGTATTTTATAATCCTTAAGGCTATCTTTTAGTAAGTCTATAAATATCTATTAAATATAGCTATAGTTTTATAAAGTCTACTTATAGTATTATCTATAGAAATAGCTAGAGATCTTATTAAGTATTATTCCTAAAAAAGAAATATCTAAAGTAGTTTATAAAGCTTAAGATAGATTCTCTAAATTAGAGTAGTTTATAAAAGTAGTATATACTTTAAGTAATTTACTAAAACTCTTAGTAAAAGCTAGCTTATTATAGATCTTAGTAATAAGAATAATTCTAAGCTTTTTAAGTAAAAAGTAAGATATTTTAATCTCTTTTGCTTAGATAACTAAGTCTAGCTAGTTTTAGGTCTATATAAAAGCTATTTTATAGTATATTACCTTAAGAAAAGTATATTTACTATAGCTTTCCTTAGTATTAATAATATTTTAGCTTATTACTAGTTTATAAAAATAGTGCTACTTTCTATATTACTTAGTAGGTTAAGTAGTATACTTAGTATACTTTAGAATATCTTTGTAATCTTAATATACTTATTTCTATATATTATTATTAAAATAAATAAGTTACTATTTAAGAAAGTAGAGTATATTCTAAAGATTAATCTAGGATTTATTATTCTTATTATTAAGCTTTATCTCTACTACCTTAAGGTAAACTATATTAATAGTTTAATAAATAAGTACTTAATAGTTATAGTATAAAGTGATTTATAGTAAGAGGTTTATATTATTAATAGAGAGATACTTAAGTATATTACTCTATCTATCTTAGATATTTTTATACTTAATAGAGATTAGTAGGGTTAGCTTTATAAACTTAGAAATAGTAAAACCTGCTTTACTAACTTATTAAGAAGTATTAAACTTCTTATTCTTAATAATATTAATAAAGTTATTATACTTAGTAGTTTTATAAACTATTTAAGAGGGATTTTTCTTAGCTTTTTACTTCTAAAGAGCTGCTTTATACTTACTAAGATAAGCTTTATACTTAGCTTAGAAATAGTTATTATACTTATCTATAAACTCCTAAATAGTTAGAGTGTTCTTAAGAGTATTAAAAAGTTTCTTAATATTAAAGCTATTAAGATAAAGATATTTCTAAATACTCTTACTCTATATAGATAAGTATAACTTAAGGTATTAATAAAGCTAGTTAGTAGAGCTTAAAGCCTTACTTTTAGAGAGAAAGTTATTATAAAATATATAGCTATTATTATAAAGTTACTTTAAAAAGGTTTTTTAAGTATTATAAAGTTATTTTAAATAGGTAAAAAGTAATAGGAGAAAGGCTGCTCACTCTTTCCTAAGCTTAGAGAGATTAGAGAGATATTTATAAACTATAAAGCTAGGCTTATAATTATTATAAACTATAGATAGAGGTAAGGGTAAGTTATAAGGAGTAACTATCTTAGCTATAGATTAGTATATATAAAAAGTATAGTGAAATAGTCTATAGTATATAATTATATAATCGCGCGCTATAGTGTATAGCTACTGCAGCTTTATAAAGCTAAGACTGCTATAAACTATATTATAATAGTATTAATATCTATAAATATAAAGCTATAGCTAGAAATAGCTATACTATAACTCTAAACCTCTTAATATATAAAAAGCTACTTACTAAGTATAAAATAGAGAAATAGCTTATAAAGTAAGAGAAAGCTATTACTAAAGTATAGATTAGTAGCTTTATATAAGTAAAGAAGCTTAATTAGTAATTTACTAACTTTACTATAGCTCTTAGTAATAGCAGCTTAGATATCTAGATCTATATATACTAAATAATAATATAATTATATATAAATACTAGCTTTCTTACTATAAAACATATACTAAAGGATACTTAAGCTACCCTTAATATATTTAAAATAGCTAATCTATATATTAAGATAGACTAAGAAGTATTTAGCCCTACTATACTAAGAGATAATAAGAATACTATATCTAAGGATAACTAAGAAGTATCTAAGAAGTAAAGAGCTACTATATACTAAGTACATAGAGGAGAATAATCTATAGTATCTAAAGGCTATAAAAAGGTATCTATAACTATATAAATAACTAATTAAAAGAGCTACTATCTAGCTTACTATAACTATTATCTATTAGCTAAGTACTAAATTATATTTAAAAAACTATATCTAGAGTATCTTTAGAGAAGTAAATCTCTCTACTACTTAGTAGAGAAGTATATTAATAATAATAAGAAGCTTATAAAGTATATTTATAAACTTAAACTAAGTAGTAAACTATATATAGAGGATAAATAACTATATAGCTATTATAGATAGACTTTTAAGTTTATATTTATATATAACTAAATAATTACTAACTCTATAACTCTGTAATTCTAAACTTTAGAATACTAATATTAGTATTTAATAATACTTTATAGTTTACTATACTTATTAAAGCAGCCTTTAGTAACTTTTTATAAATAGATATATACTAAATCTCTATTAAGAAATATAGTGTAGTTAATATTAAGATAAAAGAGTGCTATAAAATTATAATATATTTATAACTATATAATATAGTACTTTGCTATAGATTTATAAATAATTTTATATCTCTTAGAAAGCTATATTAATATAGTATTTAGTGAGATATAAGTCTATAAAATAACTATCTTTAAATATTAAATTGTATCTATCTCTATATATTAAATAAGAGATATTACTAATAGGTTCTTAAGTATAGAGAGACCTTAGAGAGTGCTCTACTATATATTAAAAAGCTTTAGCTAAGTATTATATATATATATATAATATAATAATAAAGTAATAATCTATCTATAGTAGTACTATAATATAGTATTAGTACCTTAGATACCTAGGCCTAAAGGCTATTTAATACCTCTTAAATAGTATAAGAGGAGTTTGCTTTATCTAAGAGGGTAAGCCTATTATAATAATTAACTATAATACCTATAGTATAGATAAGGTTTACTGCTAAGTATAACAAGTACTATAAGAGTTTATTAAGTATATAGAGTTAGGTAAATATATTATTCTAGAATTTTATAATTATAATAAAGAATATAAAGAGTATTACTTAGTGCTTTTTATAATAAATAGGTCTATAGTATATATCTAGGACTTCTATTTTATATAATAAGATATAAATAAACTCCTTATAGTAATTAAGGACTATTTAATAATACTCTTAATATAGTATAGAGTGTATATAAAGGTAATTAAAATAGACCTTAAGCTTATAAAGTATCTATATATTATTACTGTTATTAAGGTATAAAGTATCTACCTTAAGCCCTTTATTATTAATACTTAAGTATAGAATAGTAGAGTGGAATAAGTAGATACTATAATTAAAGAGTATATAAAAGCTATAGTAATAAGCACAAAGCTACTAATATACTATAGCCTGAGATAATAAAGTTATCTACCTATCTATATAACTATATATCTATAGCAGTAAGAGGCTAGTAAATACTCTATAAGCTATTCTATAAGTATTTTTAGGTAAGTAAGTTTACTAATTATATATATCCTAACCTCTTATATCTATATACCTATAGCTATAAGATATTTACTATAATAAAGAAAGCTTAACTTGAGTAATAATACTATAAGAGGCTTATACTATATATATTTATTAGCTTTCTAGTAGACTATATATTTAGTAACTCCTTTTATATATAGAACCTACTATATATAGAAGTATTTACTATATATAATATAATATTTAACAAAAAGAAGCTTTTTAATAGTAACTTAAAGAGGCTTACGAAAGAGTTTTAGTATATAGACCTTACTATAATATAAAAGCAAATTAACTAGCTAATTAGCAAAAACTATATATAAGCTACTCTATAAAACGCTAATAAGAAGATAGATAAGGTAGTTAAGTATAATAACTATATTAATAAGTATATAGAAGATCTAGAAGCTATAGTACTAAAACATATAGATATAGCTATATTATTACTACTATAGAGCCTAATAGCCCTAGCTACTACTACTACACTAGAGATAAATAATACTTCTATCTATATAAATACTTATTTTAAACTAATAATCCCTCTAAAGACCCCACTAATAGCATTCTTTATAGCTCTATAGAGCATACTTATAAATATAAGGGGGTATAGAGAAAGGCATAACCACTCTTTAAAATATATAAATAAAAATAGATAATATAAATTATTATTACTCTAGTACTACTATATACTATAAACCTTATTTAAGGCTACCTTTCTAATAGACTCTATATAGCTATATTAGAAGTATAAGACTATATAATTAGAAGATAGCTCTATAGCTTAGAGTATTTAAACTAATTACTCACTAAGTATATATATAGAGTAGGATATCTCTAAAACTTTAATAGAAGTAGGTTATATCCTTAAAGTAGCTATAAATAAGATAGATCTATAATAATAAGTATCTACTATAGTTAAAGAATAAAGACTAAAGAGTATAAAGTATTATAGAAGTACTATAGGATATAGTAGCTTAAATAAATTAGATAAAATAGCTACTCTATTAAGTCACTCCTAGTCTAAGTTACCTCCTCTATCTATATCTTATAATTAGTTAGTATTATATAATAGGCTTATAAAACTATATCTATTTATAAATAAATTCCTAGAAACTAAGAGGTCTTACCTAAAGAGATATAAAGTATTATAGTTCTAGTAGTAGTAGTGGTAGTAATATTTAATCACCGGAATATCCTCTTTTAAAACAAAGGGCGCCTGCGTTAAGACAAATACTACCTATAAGATATATAATAAGAGCAAAATCCAATAAACAACACCCCCTTTTTAATATCCCCTGGTATATCTGCTGAGTAAGAGTGTCTATATATATAAATAAGATCTTATACTAGTAAGTGTTTCCTTCTAAGAGAGCATACTAGATTAATAATTATAGCTAAGCTAAGGGGTTAATAAATAGATTATACCTATCTAGAAGCTCTAAGATAAGGCTATATATTAATGCTCTAGCTAGAGAGGCCTGCAAAGCCTTATTATAAGAGCACTTATATAGATAGGGCTAATATCTATACCCTTAAAGGAGTATAAGTGTGGGTTTTACACACCCACGCTTTCTTATAATAGAGTTATATTACGTAGCCCAGACCTCCTCCAGAGCTCTCAGTGCTACTAGCGCCACCCTCTAAGCGCTGCACCCACTATATAAGGCTCTATATATAAACCCTTACCTATAGCCACTCCTTTTCTGCTATAATAGATAACTTCCTCCCACTTACCCTATACCTATATATATAATAGTTATAAGCCTAGCTCTGCTAACTGCCTGGTTTACCCCTAACTATTACCTGTAAGTGTAAGAGAGTTAATCTTATATACTCTTTTTATATCTATATATATTATACTATAAAAACCTATATATTTATAATAACCTCTACCTCTTTTATTATTACTTAGAAGCTTACTTACCTATATAATTAGCCTTACTAGAAGCTTACTTTTTACTACTAAGCTATTTAGTGCTATATCTAGAAGTATATTAACCTATTTCCTAATATATCTAATATACTATTACTAGAGTAAACCTAATCTCCTATACTTAAAAGTACTATAAAGTGTTAATAAGCTGCTTTATAAGCCTATTAGGAGGCTAAGTATCAGATATAGTATATATGCTAAACCACTTACTATAATATATATATATTAATTAAGGAGTTATCTAAGCCTGCTCTGCTACTCCTAGTGCTTTTAGAGAATATTTAGGAAGAGCATACTATATACTACTATAACTAGAAGCTTACTGCTACTAAATAGGAGAAGGCTAGTACTAGTTACTACTATATATATAACTTTATTATTACTTTAGTTAACCCTAATATACTTGCTGCTATATAGCTTAAGATTATATATAATAAGGATACTAAGATATCTATTTAGAAGCTTATAAGAACCCTCTACTACTATCTCTACCCTGCTACTAGTTTTATAGAGGCTACTATATAGGAGGAGTACCTTTAGATACTCTATATATATACTATATAGCCTATATACTAGTATAATAAGTAGTATACTATATTATAGACTACTAAGGCATATAATACTCTAGAGGTTATTAGCACTCTTAGTATTAAGCTATTTCTTAATACTACTATATACTACCTCCCAGACTAGGTAAACTATATATAACTTATACTATTAGCTGCTAAGCAGGCTAGGATACCTATTTAGCTACTTACTAAGTATAAAAGAGTATTTATAGCTATTCTCTATAACTATAGCTACTCTACTAGTAACCACCTAAAGGATTATAGTATTTATATCTTACTTATAAGCTGCTCTAATAATACTAAACCCTCTTTTATGCACTCTACTAAGAGCTAGAACCCTACTAATAGAGATCCCTGGTTCTCTCTATACCTACCTAGATACTTAAAGTAGAAATATCCCTATAGCTTCTACTATAACTAGCCCCCACTTAACTGCTACTAGCTCTAAAAAGCACTTACTAGTAAGGGAGATATCTATATTAATTCTAAGAATACTAGAGATATTAAAGAGCACTTATAAATAGATAAGTAGTATATCCTTACTAGTAATATCTAAGCTACTAGATAGTATTATAATTAGCAGTAATTACCTATAAATATTAAGTATTAAAGAGTAACTTTAAACCCCCTCTATTATACTTAATTTTTCCTTTATTACCCTATATTCTAGTATTATAGCACTAAAGACTATACTTATAGGATAGTACTATATTATTCTAAGTATGCTATGCCCTTAAAGACTATATCTATAAGCTAGTATAATATATATTTACCAGGCTTATATACTTAATAAGCCTCTCTAGTAATAACTAGAGGTAGCCTCCCTTATATTACTAATATCTTACTATATACTATAAGTATTATATATACTCTATTATAAATAGCTTCTTTTCTATTTAGAACTAGCTTCACAGAGACCACTCTGCTAGCCTGCTCTGCTATTTCTAGGGGGGTGTGTTATATAGCCTAGACCTCCTCCAGAGCTCTCAGCACTACTAGCACTACCCTCTAAGTGCCACACCCACTATATAAGGCTCTATATATAGACCCTTACTTATAGCTACTCCTTTTCTGCTATAATAGACGACTTCCTCCCACTTGCCCTGCACCTATATATATGATAAGTTAAGTATTTAGCGTAATATAGATTATATTAACGTATTATAGTGTTATAGTAGCTAGGGGGCCTGCCTATTAAAAACAGACCTTAGTAAAGAAGTTAGACCTTATAGTATATCTAATAAACTCTTACTATTTCTCTCTAAGGTACTTAAAAATATATCCCTTTCTGCTAAACTAGAGTATATCTTGCTTTACTACCTTCTAGTAGTAGTATAGGTAATATAGCACCTTTAAGTAACTATAGGAGCAGTTTATATTTATATTATAATATATAAACTATTTATAATATGCTATAAAGTCTCTCTAGCTACTTTATATAGTAATTAGATAGTATAGGTCTATATAGAAGAGTAATTCTAGCTTAGCTATAGGTTTTATTAATATTTCTAGCTCTATTTAGTAATAGTTATATAACTAGTTAGATACTTACTAATAGTTTAGTACCTTTTATAATTCTTAATAAACCCCCCTCTTAATATAGCTATAGGTAGGTAGTTATATATAGAGATTTAGGAAGGCTAGGTAGGTACTCCGTTTTGCTAGCTAGTCTGCTATCTTATTTCCTAGAATCTCTATATAGCCTGGAGTCTAGTATACTATAACTAGAACTATCTAGCTAAAGGTAAGCCTCTAGAACTTAAGAATAGCCTCCTATAAGGATAATAATAGTAAGCTCTTAAGGCAGAATACTGCTATAATATTATTAAGGTAGATAGTAATTATAGTTATCTTACTATTTATTAGTTTAGCTATAGCTTAAAGGCTAGTATATACTTCTTTTAGTTTAGTATTAAAGATCTCTATCTATAATAGTTAGCAGTAGCCTATATAGATTAGCTATAGGCTTTAGTATACTATATATCTAAAGCTAGTTTTCTATAAACTAAGTTATAATCTATTAATATATATATTAATATATATAGGGGGAAGAGTTATAGCCTATTTAAGGTAGTTCTTAGTAGTTGCCTCCTTAGAGATAAGCTTATACTAGGTATCCTAAAGCTAGTAGTTTCTAGAGTAGAGAACTAGATAAGGAAAGCTAGGTATAGACTAAGTAGCACTAGTTAGGTTTATTAGCTATATTAGGAGCCTCTAGTTTCTAAGTAGTTTATAATTCTAAATCTAGGTTATTAAGGAGTTCTCTATATTAAGTAACCTAAGTCTTAAAATATAGTATATTTAAATTATCTGGAAAAGAATCTCTATTAGTAGTATACTAGACTCTCTTAGTAGAACTAGAACTAGTATAGTATACTAGACTAGAAACACCTATATATAGCTATATTAATTACTATCTATAATACCTTAATCTAGTTACTAAGTTTATAGTTTACTATAGAGTAGTCTCCTTATAGGCTCTATTAGTTCTACTCTGGCTTTCTTAAACCTAGGTACTAAATCTCTATTATAAATAAAGCTTTTAGAATAGTAATTATATAGACTGCCTTTTTTATAGTAGCTAGTAATACCCTACTATAGACTTTACTAAGGCTCTAGATATAGCTAGTAACTTTCTAGGCTTTTACTATCTTTATCTAGATATACTTTAAAAAGGTTAGTTTAGTGTTTAGTATAACCCCTAACTATATAATTAACTATATAGATATTACTACCTAATTTCTATAATAGATATTAGATAGTGGGAAGTTACTATCTCTAGACTTTAATCTTATTATAAAGTAAATAAGCTCTATCTTTAAAGAGTTTAGAAATATATAGTTCTCCCTTTTCTAGGCTATTATCTTATTTAGAATAGACTATACTATAGCTGCTAACTCTACTAGAGTCTTACTAAACCCTAAGGTAGTATTATTATTAATATAGCTAAACTGGGATCTCTTCTCCTCTATATAATATATTAGCTTAATATATAGAAGCTAAAGTATTAATAAAACTAGTAAGCTTTATAGTAAGCTATAAAAAAGCTGCTCTATTAGAGTTTTATAATCTATATGCTTTATAGTTGCTCTATAGTTATATATAAAATAGTATACCTAGTAGATAAGGTTAAGTAGCTAGCCTTACTCTTTAAGCCTTTAGTATAGCTAGTTCTATAGTATTATACTAAAAGCCCCTTCTATATCTAATATAATTAGAGTATAAACTATTCTATAACTAATAATAGCTATTATATTATAAACTAGTCCTTCTATAATATCTATAGCTAATCTCTTTAGGAGTGCTTTACTAATAGTAGGGTAAAGGACCTAGTTCTTAATAATCTAGTATATAATATACTAAGTATATAGTTTTTTAAGGCTCTTACTAATTATTAAGAGGAGTGAGATTAATCTCTATCCTTTTAGTATAGAGATATCTTAGTTTATCTTAAAAATTATTATAATCTCTATATTTCTCTAGAGCTTAGAGTAGTAACCTATTATATAATAAGCCTAGAATAGGTTATAGATAAAGCCTAAGATATATAGCTATACTATATATAGTATAACTACTATAATACTATCTACTCTAGGTATAGTGTTACCTATCTCTAAGATAGTATCCTAGACTTCTATCTCTTAAACTAGTAGATCTATTTTAATAACTTATTAGGAAACTATAGGAGTAAGATAGTTAATATTATTCTCTACTATATATATCTCTAGTAGCTTTATATAAAAAAATATAGCTTTCTTAGTAGGTTTAGTAATATTATCTTTACTATTATATAGAAGAGGTAACTATAGCTATAAAGTTAGCTTATATTAGCTTATAATCTTATATAAATTAGTATTAATCTTAATATCTTTAATTAGTAAGATCTATATAGCAGACTTTACCTAATAGATTAGCCTTTTCTAGTACTTATCTATTACTAAGGTATTCTCTAAGTAGGGGTTTTAGTAATAAGCTGTTTTATACTAGTGGTTAGCCTTAGTATAGACTGCTATTTACTATTATATACTCTTTCTATCTAGCTAGCACCTCTTTCCTACTATTATAAGAAATATCTAGAGAATAGTATTAAGTGCTTTAGCTACTCTATTAAGGTCTTCTATAGTTAAGAGATTTATTAATAGAAGCTAGGTATTACTCTCTACTTCTTTAGTAAAAACTAGAATATTATTAAGGCTTAGTTTAAATTTTAGCTTAGTAGCTAGGCTTAATCTATCTAAGTTATTACCTAATAGTAATATAATCAAGGTAATTATAGAGTAGTTAGATCTAGTATAGAGGTATTTAATAATCTCTGTTTTAGCTAGTAGTATATCTAAAAAGCAGAGGTTTAATATATTACTATATTAGTAAATAGAGATATTAAGTAGGTTAAGAAGAGTAAGACTCTAGCTCTCTATTAGGTTAGCTAGGATATAGCCCTCTCTATCTATTTCTACTTTAAACTACTATAGATAGTATTTTATATTCTAGTCTTTCTCTATAAAGGAGAGAGTTAGAGAGGTTTAGTTACTAAGGATATTAAAAATATAGAATTTATTAATATCTTAGTAAATATTAAAGTAGTATATACTGAAACAGACTGAGAACCCTAAGACAAAAACAATAAAACTATATACTCCCACACACTTATATAGAAATATTATAATATTATAGCTTTATATCTAGAGACCCTAGAATAAAGAAAAGGATCTTTCTATATATAATAACCTTATTATAGATATAATCTATTAAGTAAAAGTAATAAAGACTTCTAAATAATAAGATAAACTATAGTAGTACTAATTACTAATACTCCTCTATTCTCCTCTCTGCCCTTAATAAGGTAAAAGTCCTGCTATGATATGCTGACTAATATACCTATCTAGGCACTCTCTAAACTGGGCTATCTGCACTGCCCTGTCTTAATACTCTAGAGCTTAACTTCTAAAAGGTTCTAACTTTAGCTATAGATATCTAGGCTAATAGTAAATAGAGTGGGGGGAGAGGGCCCCTTTTAGATATATATTAATATCTAGGGCTTTATAGAGTAAAAGTTCTAGAACTAAACTAGAGAGTAAAGTATATAAAAAGGGTAAGTTTTTATTAAGTTAATCTCCTAGTTTATAGTATACTAGGGTTTTTATAATAATACTATATTATAGTAGTTTTATTTAGTAAAGATAAGTATTAAATTATAAATATCTAGGCTTTTTACTATATTTACCTAGAAAACTATATATTACTTATTTAAAGTATTATATAGAGCAGTAGATTCTTAGTAATATATATATAGTAATAGTTATACTGCTTTAGTAGAATAATAGTGAGGTAGAGGACTAGCTATTATTAATATCTATATTACTACTCTTAGAGACTCTACTATCTATAACTACCTAAAAGGCAGCCTCCTTATAGTTTAGATTAGGGACTTTAGGGGGTAACTTATAGCTATTACTTAGTTTTATAAGCTCTGCCTTAGCAGGCTAGCCCCACTCTAGGCTAGTTCTCTCTGAGGCTAGCTCTATATACCTCTTTTTAGTATTTTAGTATCTTCTCTACTTAGCTTAGGTAGGTATAACTACCTAGCTATTCTTTCTCTTTAGCCTAAGTAAATAGTCTATATTAGTAGCTATATATACTCTAAGGTAGGTTATATAGCTTATACTAAGTAAGTAAGCTTTATACTTTTTCTAGCTATAGTTTTAGTAATAGAGCTTATTTTAGTAAATACCTACTTTATACTAGCTATAGTATTATTAGTACTATTTTAGTAGTAGCTTTTAGTTTAGTAGCTCTATAAGGTAGGACCTAAATATCTAGAAGGGGAGGAGTTTTTACTAAAAAGTAACTATCTAGATTTAGTAAGCTTTATTCTTAGTTAAAGATACTAAGAGGGTATAGTCTATAATAACTTACTAATCTATCTCTTTCTAAATCTTATTTATTATAAATAGCTCTATTAAGAAGTAGCTAGAGTATATTATAAAGACTACTAAAATACCTTAGATAGTATAAATAGCCTAAACCTAGAGTTTCTTAATACTTATTATATTAAAATATTTAGATAGCTTAGTATAGTAAGTAAATAAGGCTATATATACTTCTAGAGATAATATAGTAATTATAATACTAAAGAGTACCTAAGATATCTTTTTAATATCCTTATCCTTAATCTAACTAAACTATATAAGGTTTTAATAAATAGTACTAGGGTTAATTTACTATTTCTATATTTTATAGTCTATAGTAAGCTTAATAAAGATATAGAGATTTAGTACTAGGTTTAATTATAGAGCTCTAGCTTCTACTTATAGTTTGCTTTTATAGCCTAAAGCTTATAGATTAACCTAACTTACTAGGTTAGTATTAGCTAGCTAAGTATATCTAGCTCCTCTAGCAGTAGTATAGATATATAACTTTTAGCTCCCTAGAGCAGCCTTAGTATTAGCATAATTTAGAAAGCCTAGGGGAGGAGGGGTAGTGAGATTAGAGTAACTCTAGGTTAGTATATCTTAGTAATCTCCCTAACTAATACTAATAAATAGATAGGTATAAAAGTTAATAATATTAGAGTGCTTAGCTCTAAGCTATATAAGGATTATTTAAATAGTGTTAATTAGTATTATAGTAATATAGTTAAAGCTCTTAGTTTTCTACTTAATCTTACTAAGCTTAGTAAGAGCTAGAGACTCTATTACCCTACTAGAATACTAATATCATATATTATTTATTATTAGTCTAAGCAGCCCTTTTAGCAAGAGTATATATATAGATCTTAGGGCCCCCCTTATACTAGGCACTCTAGGTAAGGAATCCTTATACCCTTAAGCCTTATATACCCTCTTCTTTAATAGTAACCTCTATATTAGTTATTATAGTATTATAAGAGGACTTTTAGCAGTCTTTAGTATAAACTAGATTAGTTAGATAGTATCAAATATTACTTAGAATAGCAGAAGGGGTATTAGTAAGACAGATCCTAGCATAGCGTTAGCTACTGCTATTATTATAGTGTTTTATAGAATAGGCCTTATTAATAATTTAGCAGTAATAAGGTAGCCTGCACTAACAGTATATACTAAGAAAAAGTATATAGGAGGGAAGTTAATTATAGTTCTAGTATAAAGTAGTAAGGCAGGATACTTATAGTTATTAAGTACTTAGCTATTACTAGGTTTATATATATAAACTTAATAAATATAGATAGTTAGTAAAGTTTAAAGTAAAACTTATGATCTAAGGTAATTAATAAGTAAAAGATATATAGAATATATATATAGTAATACTTATAGACATATCTTTCTAAGTGCTAATAGCTATAGCTACTTATTTTAATATAGAGCTATTATAATATAATACTATAAATATATTTATATATATATTTATTAATAAAATAGTATTTATAAGCATATTACTAAGATACTGCTATTATAGTAAGGTTCTATATCTATAAAAGGCACTCTATAGACTATACTACTTACTATTACTTTAGTAAAAACACTTAGAGACTAGCCTTACTATACTTAACTTTAAATAGGTAGCTAGTAAGAACTACTATTAGTAGTATAAATAAGTAATATTGTCCTTCTATATAGATAATTATATATTAGTATTCCCTTATATATATACTAAAAGTATAAAGGAGGCTATAAACACCCTCTAGAAGTATTACTACCTTAAAGGATATTAAGATCTATAATAGTTTCTTAGAATTAAAGTACTCTATAATAGAGCTATATATAAACTATAGCTATTATAGTTAGTATTTATAGATAAGGTATAAAAGCCACTTAAGTAGCATACTATAAGCCTTAATATAGATAACTAAGTATATATATCTATAATAAAAGATAAATTAAAACTATATAAAGGGAAAGCAGCCCTATAGAAGATTAACTACTATTAATACTATATTAAAATAATTCTATATATAGCAGTAATAATATAGCTTAATATAGTATTTACTATAAGCTGCCTTATAAGATTTAATAATAATCTAGGCTCTATATAGCACTATACTACTAATTAAGTCCTCTAATATCTCTACTAAATATAATTTCTCTACCTTAAGTATAGCACTAAGCTTAGTAAACTAGATAATATACTTAAAGTTACTTTAAATACTAGCTTTATAGATAATATAATTAACTAAAAGAGCTTATAAATATTTATAATAAAGCTATTTAGAGATATAATTATATAGAAGGTAAATAAGTAGATAATAGTTATAATATTAATAACTAAGGTAGAGCTACTTATACTATCCTAAGTAGTATATAAAGCCCTCTTTATAAGTTAGTTAATAACTACTTTATAAGTTTAACTCCTAAGTAATGCTATTACTAAAGCTACTTTTACTATACCTAGTATAATATTAATAATAATCTAAATCTAGTATAATAATTAATAAACTATCTAGCTAGTTAATATAAAGCTTATTTAGCTATAAATAAAGCTATAATATATTAATACCTATAACTACTAGTTATAGTAGGAGATTATAGAAGAATATATAGTAGTTAGTTATACTTTATTAGTAGAGATAATAGTAAATAGATTTATAAAAATACTTATACTACCTTAATTTAAAGCATTTTATAGTTAGCTATAAATAAGTAACTAATATATATAACTAGAGATAAAGTTTATATAAAACCTAGAGGAAGAGGATAATATAAAGTATATAAAGGTAATAGAAATCTATATTTAGGATAAGATAGATCTTAATAGAGTTTAGAAATAGCTTTATAAATAGCTAGTAATCTCTAAGAGGGTGTGTTAGATAGTAAGGTTTAGAATATATAGTATAGATTAGGTATAATATTAGTCTAGCTTTATATATAGGCCTAAAGCGGCTTAAGTATACTAACTATAACTAGAGTATATATAGGAAAAAGGGGTTAGAATATACCTAAATAAGGGTTAATATATAGAATTATATATATACTATAGTATTATAAATATATATATAATTATATCTAATTTAACACCTCTAACTTTAATATTACTTATACTAACCCTAATAATACTTAATATACTATATATTAGTTTATAGTATATTACCTCTAAGAAGAGAATTAAATTATAATTAAAAACACTATTAAATACTAATCTTATACTTAGGCCTATAGCCTCCCCCTATCTACTATTATCTCTATCTTAGCTTAACCCTCTATTAATATTCTATATTTATCTACTATATCTCTTTAAACTTAGTTACCCTATTATAGTAATATACTATTAACTCCTCTCTCTCCTCCTAGCTATATAGGTTATTATTAGTAAGTATATCTATACCTACTAATTCTTAGAGTTACTCTTATATAATACTACTATTCTAGTTAATAACTTATACTTCTAACTCTTAATAGTACTATCTAATATATATTTATATTCTCTACTTCTATTTCTAAAAATAGTATAAATAATAAAGAGAGGTAGCTTTAGCTAAGATCTTTACTTCTTTAACTAGATATTTTATAATATATAAAAAACCTATCTCTAATCTAGCTTAGCTTTCTTATTAATATCCTTCTAACTAATTATATTTAATATTCTAAGTATATATACTAGAAGTCTATAATATAACCTGTTATAGCACTTCTAAATATCTTTCTATAAGTAGAAGGTTATCTTATCTCCCTCCCTTATCTAAATACTACTAAGCTATATCTTATCTATATTATTTTACTTAATAATCTAAGTTATTCTTACTTAATATCACTTTAGCTCTTTTATAAATATATTTATATATATACTTCTCCTCCTATATCTATTATATAAACTATATATTATAGTTTATTCTAGATATTATTTACTACTTCTATTAGCTATCTTATAGATATTTAATAATATACTATCTACCTTATAACTTAGCCTCTAGTCTATTTAAAGAAGAAGATACTATAAGCTAAAACTATTATTATCCTAATTATTAAATATAGTTTTAGTATAGCTAAATCTAAATTCTATAGTATTTCTAATATACTACCTGCTCTTATATACTCTAGCTTTTACCTTATAATATTTAGCTACTCTCTCTCTATAACTAGAGCTTATCTTATATTATAAGTAGTATAGTTTAAAATAAGGAAGTTAGTATAGTTAGATATAACTAAGGTTAAATATTCTTTTCTAGCTTTCTAGAATCTAAGAGTAGAAGCTAGAGCTTATTTAGAGAGTATCTAGTAAGTACTTAATACCTCTCTATTATTAAAGATATTTATTAAACTACTTTAATTAGCTTACTAAACCTCTTTATAAAGCTTTAATTTTATATTCTAACTATAACTTTATTCTAATTTATAATATAATCTTCTCTCTTTAATAAATCTATTCTTAGATTTATTAAGCTATTAATTACTTAGTAAATATCTATAGATTACTTAGTAGTAAATCTTAGTTTTAGTTCTCTATAATATTTATCAATTTAGAATTTAGTATTTCTTATTCTAACTATATTAACTCTTTCTTAAATAGTTAAGTAGCTTAGAAAAGTAATAAGTTAGTAATAAGGCTTTTATTCTCTACTCTAACTAATTTTATAGCTTTATACTTAACTTTTAAGAAACTTTTTTCTTTTTAATAAAGCCTTATTTATTATTAAGTTATAGATTACTTAATAGTTATCTATAGTATTATAGCTAGATATTTTTTTAAAAATAGTGCTTTTTATTTATAAAGTGGCATTAAAATTTATTATTATTAAGCTCTATTTTAGATACTTTAATTTACTCTTTAAAGTAATATATTTTCCTTAAGTTACTTTATTTTTATAGTCTTTATAGTATTATTAAGGATATACTCTCTTTATAGATAAATAGGTTTTTTATTATAGTATAGAAAACTATTAATAATTAGCTATAGATTACTTAATATCTAACTTATTATAGAAATATTAAATAGTATCTTAACTTTAAGATTATTTCTCCTTTAACTATATAAGTTACTAACTTTAGTATTAATAGGAAATATATAAATACTAGCTAATTTTCTATTATTAAATCTTTTCTTTTCTTTATTATAATATTTATATTATTATTAACCTCTTATTAACCTCTCCTTACTCTTTTAATAACTTTATCTTAATTATAATATAATAAATCTATTAACTTTTATTATATCTAAGAATATTAATAAGAACTAATAAAAGTTTTTCTCTTCTAATAAGAAAAGTATTATACTCTCTATATCTATTAGTATTTTCTAGGTATACTTCTATAATTACTATCTTTAAGTCTAATCTATTTAGAAGCTAGATAATAATATTATTCTATACTATAAAAGTATTAATATATAACTATTACTTACTTAATACTTTTCTAGTTAATTTCTTAAATTTAGTTATTAATTATATTACTTTTAGTAGCCTTTAATAAATACCAATACTATATATATATAAGTAGTAATAAGCTCTATATTAATATAGATTCTAGCTATATTTATAGTTATATCTAACTGCTAACTATTTATAGCCTATTTATAGTATAATAGCTATCTCTAATTACCTTAAATAGCTTTTTAAGGATATTATTAAGAAACCTTTTATTATAAACTAATATATCTAGAATAAAATAAGTACTTAGTAGTTATCTAGTTATTCTATAACTAACTATTTTTTAGAAAGAGATTAAAGCTATCTAATTAGTAGTTAAAAAGGCTCTTTAGTTAAAAAAGAACTTAGCTAATATATTAACTAAAAAGCATAAAGTTAAAGAGACTAAGTAAGACTAAATATAGAGTAAGTATTAAGTAAATATCTTAGAAAATACTACTAAAGCTACTAAGTATTTTACTAAGACTACTAAGATCTAAAATAAGCTTCTTAAAAAGTATTATAAAGAGATTACTTATTACTATACTATTATAGAGACTCTAGCTAAGAGCTAGCTTAACTCTATTATTATATAATTATTATAGATATAAAAGTTTATAAGTTTTATAATAAGATTATAAATATCTAATACCTCTCTAATACTATCTTAGTATCTCTTTAATATTATAAAATTATTTTCTAACTTTATTCTTAAAATTATAATACTTTAGCTATCTTCTTAGAAAGTAAGGAGAATAAAGAAAAAGATAATAATATTAAGAAAGAGAGTATTAGTACTTAGTAAATTAAAAAGATTTAAAAGTACTCTTAATAAGCTATTAGTTACTTTTAGGTAACTATTATTAGCTTTTAGGTATTTTTCTTGTTTTTTCTCACTTTATTAAGAGCTTTTAGGCTACCCTTAAATTAAGATATCTAGTTAGTATATCCTACTTCTATATAACTACTACCTACTTAATATTTCTCTATATATTTATAACTATTATAATCTTAAATTTATTTTATAAGCTTTTTATAAATTATCTAATTTACTATAATACTTTTACTTAATAAGATACTAGTAGTTTTATTAAAAACCTCTATAAGTAATTATATAGTTTACTATATAGATATTAGTATTATTATTATTAATTAAAATATTTTATAGAAGTATAGCTAAACTAAAAAAGAGTTCTAACTATATTAGAATAAAAATATTATAGATTTAGTATTTAGTATCTATTTATAATTGATAAGCTTTTTTACTATTAATTATTTAGTAAACTCTAAATAAACTTAGATATTTATTAAAAAGTTTCTATAAAGATTACCTTTATTTAATACTTTTTATAGAAAGTAGAATAAGATTTCCTACTATAAAATAATAAGGGTTTTTTATTAATTATAAAACTTACTATAAGTTTTATTAAACTTATATAGTAGCTTTATTATCTCTAATCTCTATATAAGTAAGTTCTAGATTCTATCTTATATAGTTAGTATAGATATAAAAGTAATTTAAGGTTTAATATTATTAAGACTTAGAGAAAGGTAACCTATTAATAACTCTATAAATAATCTCTAGGTAGTTTTATAGTAAGTATTATTATAGATAAATTAAGCTATTAAGAACTAGTCTGCTTAGTTATTTTAGTTAATATTATAAAAAGTATATAGAAAATACTTAATATTTTGATTTTATTACTCTATTTACTTATTAGTTTAGAAGTAAAAAGCTATACTAAGTTTCCTCCTAATAATTAGTAAGTAGTAAACTTCTATTTAAAACTTATTAATAAATAGAGATCCTTAATTAGATATAATAGTTTTTAGGATTCTATAAGTAAAGAAGATATACTTTATAAATAATATTACTAGCCTATTAGAAGTATATAACTCCTTAATAGGTATATATAAAGTATATTTTATAAATTAATTAATAACTATAAGAATATTATTATAAAGCTTATTTTATATTATAATTAATAGTAATAACTTTATAATAAAATTAATTAATATTTACTTAAAGAGTTAGTTAGGTATTAATAGAGGTATAAGTTCTCTATATAAAAGATAGTATCTTAGTTTTATTTATTAATATATTATATATATCTTAATATATTTCTTAATATATTTCTTAATATTCTTTTTTTATATATTCTAGAAAAATAAGTTATAAATCTATTTAAGAGTTTTAGTAACTTCTAGATAATCTATAGGGAGTTTATTATAAAATATCCTTAAAATTTATCTTTAAAGTAAGTAATTATTAAGGATAAATAAGCTATTATTATAGTATAGTAGTTCTAAGTTATTTAGTAACTATTAGGTTTCTTACTATTACTATTTCTTATTTATATAGAAAAAGTCTTATTATTATATATTTCTAACTTCTTTTTTAAGTAATAAAGTAAGTTATTTAAGAATTAGGGTAATTAGTTAGATTATAGATTATCTCTAGGTTCTAATTCTCCTAATAGTTAGACTTAATAAGTTCTTAAACTATTATAAAAACCTATAGAGAAATAAGTTTTTAGCTTTATCTATTTTAATATTATTTAGGGTATAGTTAGGTTTTCTTAAAAGAGTATTAACTAGGTTTTAGTAATCTAATTAGTATTTAATTTTAAAATTGAATATTAATAGATTTTATAAAAGATATACTTAGTAATTATTAAGTATCTTTTTACTAATTAGGTAGTAGTAATTTAGATAGTTAATAATAAACTAAATTTAATACTAAGAATAAAGTAAATAATATTACTATCTTATTACTATATTATAAATAGTAACTAGTTTAGTTTCTAGAATACTATATTATAGTTCTACTCTATTTAGCTTATATAATATAGATATAATAAGCCTCTATATATTACTCTATAATTAGCTTAATATTATCTCTATTATAAAGTTTAATATATTAGTTTTAGCTTAGATCTAAAGAGTAGGATTAAAATAGTATAAAATTAAAGCTTTTATAAATAAGGTTTATAACTTATAAAAGGTAGCTAGTATCTTATAGATTATAACTAGTTAACTCTTTATAATATTTATAAATTAGTTAGTTAAGAAGCTATAAACTTTAGAATAATTCTTAATAAACCTTCTATAAAATTCTATAAATCCTAAAAATTACTAAATCTCTTAGATATTAATAAGTATTAGCTATTAATATGCCGGGTCTAATGCTAACATTTTAGAGGACTTGTTATGGGTTATAGGATAAGGATAAGGAAGAGAGATAAGCATAAAGCCCTGCTTACAGAGCTTTTTATGCTTCTGGCTGTGAGAACCTCTTAGGAGGTTAAGGAGTTATCTCTTATATGCACCTTGCTAGAAGGTTTACCTTTTAGGCGTTTTTCACAGCACCTTGCTAGAAGGTTCAGTGAAGGTGTTTCCAGGCTATAAGAGCCTTAGTAGCCTACTTAGCCCTGATATAATTAGCTCTGTTATATATAGCATAGTGTTACTTATACTATTACTGTTCTACTAGTCTATTTAGCCAGAGTATATATCTGACTTTATATAAGGGTTTGCTTGCTAGCAGAAATATATAGGGTTCCTATATTATTATCCTTAACTAGTAGAGGGTATAGGTTAAAGTGCCTCTATAGTGTTTTCCAAATTATGCCTATAAACTAGGTGAATTTGTTATAGTCTTTTTTGCAGGGGGGCTGCATTGTAACTATAAACTTAATAAGTATTAGCTACTTAGTTATTACTTAAACCCTATTTTATTTTATAGTAATACCCTTTAATAAAACTATAAATCTTAGAAAATTAATCTCTTCTTTATAAAACTTATATTTATTAAAGTTAGTATAGAGGCTATTTACTTCTAACTAGATTAGTACCTACTTTATAGTATTAATATAAATATTTATATTTTAAGTGTAAATTAAAATATTATCTAAATATATAATATAAATAATATTAATAAGTTTTAAGAGTGCTTTATTAATAAGTATCTAGAAACTAGTAAGTATATTAATAAGCTAAAATAGTATAATATAGTATTTATAAAATCTATAATAAGTATAGAAAGCTATTTTCTATTTATTACTCTCTCTAATTCTTACTTAGTAATAAGTATCCTTAAAGTTAAACTTAGTAAAATATATTACTAATAATAAGTAGTTTAAGATTTTATTAATTAAAGAGCGAGAAGTATAATTTTTAATAGTTATTTATTAAGCTTCTAGTAATTAATATATAAATATAGTATTTCCCCTTTTTTAAAGATAAAGAGAATTAATACTTCTACTAAGCTTATTAAGGAGTAAATCTATCCCTTTTATAGAGCCTTTTTAATATATTTCTATAATCTTTCTAACTTCTTTTTAGTTAGTAAGTAGATAAGTTTAAATAGAGGTTCTATTTTAGTTTCTAGATTAATAAAGTAAGTTTTAGTAATTCTAAAATATAGTATAGTTTCTACTAAATTAATATTAAATATCTTTATAAAATTATAGTATTTTAGGGAGATATTATCTTTTAGGTTTTTAAGGGTAGATTTTAGTTAGTCTTTACTAGTTATTTCTAGTTAGATATTAGTTAGATTTAGTATTAATACTCTATTAATTTAGAATATTATAATAAGTATTACTTTTACTTTATTTTATATATATCTTAATTTCTTTACTATTATAATAAGGTAAATACTTTTTTTAGTTAAGAAAAAGGTTTAGCCTAAATCTTTCTAAATAAGGTTAGATTTCTTAATAAAATATTAGAAAAGTTCTAAAATAGTATTATAACTATTCCCCTTAGTAACTCTAAAATTATATAATATTATATATTATACTTCTATTATATTATTTATATATATTACTAACTTATATATACTATAATTTAAGCTTTTAGATTTCTATATTTTCTTAAAAAATAGTAATTTACTAAACTCTAGCTAAGTTATTAATATTAACTTCTAATTTATAATATTTTTATTAGCTTTACTATTAATAAATAGAGTTTCTATTTCTAGCTATTTATAATTTAAACTTATATAATAGCTTTAATATAAAATAGCTATACTATATTCTATTAAATTATATATATAGTTCTTTAATTATCTTTTAAGTAAGACCTGCTTTTATATTAGAAGTAGCTATATTTTCTATAATAGAAATATCTTAATAAAATATACTCTTTCTTTTTATAGCTATAATAAATAGTTTCTTTTCTAAAATCTTAGAGAGTATTCTTAGGTTATTTTAGATAGCTTCTAGTTAAGTTCTAATTAGACTTACTTCATTTTTCTTAAGTAGTATTATTAAACTTTAATTTCTAGAGATATAATTCTAATTTATATTCTAGAGTTTTTATTATTATATTTTAGAGTTAGATACTTAATTTCTTATTAATACTTTATATAATTATAGATTAATTATAAGCTTTAATAAAACTATTCTAAGTATTAATAAGCTTATTTAAGTTAGATTTAAATATTAAGGATTTAGGATTTCTTATTAATAATACTATAAATTAGCTAATTCTTTATAGCTACTTAAGTAATATTTTTTATCTTATTTTTAATTTTATTAAGAAATATAAAGTTTATTACTTAGTTACTAAGCTTTTTAGATATTTAATAATATATAATATCTATTTTAGGTTAATAGTAATTTTACTTTTAAAGAAATATATATTAAGGTTAAATATAAATTACTTATAATTAGTCTAAATATCTCTCTTATATTTAAGAATAGAAAGATACTTTTCCTAAAGCTTAAATTAATATATTTTAGATTTAGAGATATTACTAACTACTTAGTAAATAGTAATAAAATTAGCTAAAACTAAGAATTAGTTAGTTTCTAAGATTTCTAAATACTCTTATTTATATTTTAATTAGGTTTTCTTTTTCTCCTCTTTAATAATCTAATTTAATTTAGTCCTTATAAACTAATTAATTAATAATGTATTAATATCTTTTTTACTATTTTATTTAATAAGTATTTTATTTTATATTTAGCTATTTAGAAGATTTTATTTTATAAAAAAGTTTCTAAGTAATAAATTTAACTTTTTAGGAGTTTTATAGATAAATACTATATTATTATATATTATACTACTTTAATAATTCATATTTCTATTAATATTAATAGAGAAAAGAATATCTTATAAATAATATAGTATAGAGTAAGAAAGTTAGTATAGTTAGATATAACTAAGATTAGATATTCTTTTCTAGCTCTCTAAAATCTAAGAGTAGAAACTAAAGCTTATTTAGAGAGTATTTAGTAAGTATCTAATACCTCTCTATTATTAGAGGTATTTATTAAACTACTCTAACTAGCCTACTAAACCTCCTTATAGAGCCTTAATTTCTTATTCTAACTATAACCTTATTCTAGCTTAGAATACCTTATATAAGATTATCCTATTCTATAACCCCTATCTTTTACTACTATTATACTATAATTCTAAATATATAAAGCCTATCTAGGTATTTTTATAAGGTAATATTATAGTTTCTATATTATATAATTCTTATTTCTAAGCTCTTTTACTATAGTAATAAGGCTTTTACTTTATATCTATTAACTAGCTTAATATATATATATACTTCTTAGTATACTAGATAGTATATTAAGGGATTTAAAGATATAGTTTAAAGGTATAAGTATTCTAACTAGTTTTCTGCTATCTATTAATTCTATATTATATCTTTATATTATAATATAAGCTGAAAATATAATATCTAGGTTACTAAGGTTTATAGTTAATAATATTTTACTTTAAAGTTACTATTAGTTATAACTACTATCTCTATACTACTACTCCTTTATAGCTGCTTATATACTTTTCTTTATTTAGACTAGCTATATTAACTATAGCCTATATTTTATCTAATAAAAAGATTTATATTTATTATCTAATATAACTTCTTATTTAGTATTAGTACTAGTTTAGTAGTTAATAGTATTTAGAGCCTTACTATTAGAGTAGTAGAGTAGAAATAGTACCTCTAATATATATAGTAGATAGGCTAGTATAAACTTAGATCTAGGTAAATACTAGGTATATTAGCCTTAATAATAGGCTAAAGGGTAAGGGTAAGATAGGTTAGATTAGTAGCCTTTATATTATAAATCCTATAAGAAGTTCTAAGATAGTTAAATACCTAAAAATTACTAGAAACTTATATAGATATTATAAAAATTAGATTATATTAATAGATAGAGTAAAAAATACTAGTTAACTTAGATTTTATATAAGAGAACCTAAATATTTACTGCTCTATTAAGTTTATAGTTATAATATAGCCCCCTATAAAAAAGACTATAATAAATTTACCTAGTTTATAGATATAATTTAGAAAACACTATAGAGGCACTTTAACCTATACCCTCTACTAGTTAAGAATAATAATATAAAAACCTAATATATTTCTGCTAGTAAGCAAACCCTCTAAATATTATAAAGTCAGATATATACTCTAGCTAAATAGACTAGCAGAATAGTAATAGTATAAGTAATACTATACTATATATAATAGAGCTAATTATATTAGAGCTAAGTAGGCTACTAAAACTCTTATAGCCTGGAAAAAATATCTAAAAGGTAAACCTTCTAGTAAGATAAATACTACTATATAAGATATCTAATAACTTCTTATCTAAAAGTTAATCTTCTAGTAAGGTGCTATATATATAAGAAATAACTCCTTAACCTTCTAAGAGGTTCTTATAGCTAGAAGTATAAAAAGCTCTATAAGTAGAGCTTTATATCTATCTCTCTTTCTTATTCTTATTAACTTATAATAAATCCTCTAAGATAGTAGCACTATATCTAGTATATTAATATACTAAATATATATAAGATATACCTATTATTATTAGTAATATAAACTGGATTACTATAAAGTTTAGTATTAATATAATTAATAAAAACTCCTTCTTTTTTAACTAACCTAGTTTATATAAAGAGTATATTATTAGTATAGCTCTTAGAAAAGCTTATCTTAATACCCCTATAGGGGATACTAATATATATAGTTATATTATATAAAAATAAGTAAATATAGTTTTAGAAGTTAAATAGGTTATTATATACTCTATCTATTAGCTCTTCTTTAAATAGGCTCTCTATAATACTAAGGTAGAGGCAGCTCTATAAAGATTAGTAAGTATAGCTTATACTAACTAATAGAGAGAGTATTACTAATAATAGTATAGCTGCTATAAAGGTGTTAGTTAGCCTAATTAAATAAGAGGACTAGCAGATAAAGTAGTAATAGAAGTAGTATTAGTAGTATAGATAATAGGTGAGAGAATAAGTTAATAGATATTATTATTAAACTATAAAGTTAAGAATTATAAGGCTATAGATAGGTATATATAAGTGTAGCTATAGTTAGGATAGTTATAATTATATATAACTAAAGGCTATATATATTATTAGAAGGCATAGCGCAGAGTTAGAAGGTTTATTATAAAACAGGTAAAATCACTATATAGTAGCTAGAAGCCTTTACTGGTCTATATATAGTTTTAAATAATAAAGATATATCTTATATATATAGCTTATTAATAACTTCTTTTAGTATTTTTAAGTATATTCTAGCTAATTCTAAAATTCCTTATTCTCTATAAGCTAGCTAGTATATTATTAGCTAGAGATATTCTGCTAATATACTCTCTATATATACTACTTTCTTAGAGTGCTATAATAGGGTTAATAAGATAATCTAGAGTAAGGCAGAAAGATAGCTATAAAGGAATATAGAGTAAGCAATAAGTATATCTCTATATATAGTAGAGATTATTAGTTATTAGATAGTTATATAGGTAAATATTCTAAGAGATAAAACTCTATAATAGATTAGTATTAGTAGTAGTATTTTTTATATTTTAGATAGATATAGAGCATACTAATATTTAACTAGATAATATATTATTAGATATAGTATTATAAGTATACTTAGAAGAATAGAAAGATAGTATATAGGTTTATTCTTTAAAGTAAGATAGTTCTTATACTCCACTTCTATACTAAATATACCTACTTACTTATAAAACTTCTAGTAGTATTTACTCTTATTACTAAATAGACCTCTTAGAGTTAGCTAGCTTAGTATTAGATCTAATAATAAGGAAAATTATTATCTAACTGCTCCTAGACCTTATTAGTTTATAGGTTATATAAATGCTCCTAACTATAGGAAATAATAGCTTATAGAAGATACTACTTAAATAATATATAGGGCTTATATATAGTTATACTAGTATAGATTTAGACCCTATTAGAAGGTAAAAGGTTATTTTAAGGATATATAGATCTATAGAAGAGGTAATATAGAGTGCTAGCTATATTAAATACTAGCTAAGACTTATTATAATATAGCTAAGAAGTATATAGATCTAGAATAATACTAGATTAAATAATAATATAGTATAAGCAGTTAGCACTTATCACTTAGAGTCTTAATAGGTTCTTATAGAAAGTATATATTACTATACTAATACTATGCTATAGTGATAAGGATAGTAGTAATAGTAGTTATTAATGCTTATATTGGGCTGGGACTTTAGAGTTATAATATCTATAAGTTATTTAAATAGTTAGCTTCTATACTAAAAGCTAAGGTTAAGGTAAAAAAGACATAATATATCTCTCTAGCTAGTAATAAGAATAAAGAACTTTATGAGTAACTATTATTAAATTAGGTATAATTATATATATATTTATAATACTATTATATATATATAAATCTATATATTAACTCTTATTTAGGCGTATTCTAACCCCTTTTTCCTATATATATCCTAGTTATAGGTAGCATACCTAGGCTGCTTTAGGCCTATATATAGAGCTAGACTAATATTATATCTAACTTATACTATATATTCTAGACTCTATAATCTAATACACCTTCTTAGAGATTACTAACTATTTATAAAGCTATTCTTAAACTTTATTAAGGTTTATCTTATTCTAAATATAGATTTCTATTACCTTTATATACTTTATATTATTCTCTTTTTCTAGGTTTTATATATAGTTTACTTTTAGTTATATATATTAGTTACTTATTTATAGCTAACTATAAAATACTTTAAATTAAGCTAGTATAAATATCTTTATAAATCTATTTACTATTATCTCTATTAATAAAATATAACTAACTACTATATACTCTTTTATAATCTTCTGCTATAGCTAGTAGTTATAGATATTAATATATTATAGATTTATTTATAGCTAAATAAGCTCTATATTAACTAGCTAAATAGTTTACTAATTATTATACTAGATTTAGATTATTATTAATATTATACTAAGTATAGTAAAAATAGCTTTAGTAATAATATTACTTAGAAGTTAAACTTATAATATTGTTATTAGCTAACTTATAAAAAGAGCTTTATATTCTGCTTAGAATAATATAAATAGCTCTACTTTAGTTATTAATATTATAATTATTATCTACTTATTTACCTTCTATATAATTATACTTCTAAATAGCTTTATTATAAATACTTATAAGCTCTTTTAGTTAACTATATTATTTATAAAGCTAGTATTTAAAGTAACTTTAAGTATATTATTTAGTTTACTAAGCTTAGTGCTATACTTAAGGCAGAGATATTATATTTAATAAAGATATTAGAGAACTTAATTAGTAATATAGTACTATATAGAGCCTAGATTATTATTAAACCTTATAAAGCAGCTTATAGTAAATACTATATTAAGCTATATTATCACTACTATATATAGAATTATTTTAATATAGTATTAGTAGTAGTTAATCTTCTATAGAGCTGCTCCCCCTCTATATAGTTCTAATTTATCTTTTATTATAGATATATATACTTAGTTATCTATATTAAGGCTTATAGTATACTACTTAAGCAGCTTCTATATTTTATTTATAAATACTAACTATAATAGCTATAGCTTATATATAGCTTTGTTATAGAGTACTTTAATCCTAAGAAACTATTATAGATTCTAATCTCCTTTAAGGTAGTAGCACTTCTAAAAGGTATTTATAGCCTCTTTTATACTTTTAGTATACTTATAAGGAAATACTAATATATAATTATCTATATAGAAAAAGAATATTACTTATCTATATTACTAATAGTAGTTCTTACTAACTATCTATTTAAAGTTAAGTATAGTAAAACTATTCTCTAAGTAGTTTTATTAAAGTAGTAATAAGTAGTATAGTCTATAGAGTGCTTCTTATAAATATAGAACCTTATTATTATAGTAATATTCTAATAGTATATTTATAAATACTATTTTATTAATAGATATGTATATAAATATATTTATAGTATTATATTATAATAGCTCTATATTAAAATAAGTAGCTATAGCTATAAACACTTAGAAAGATATATCTATAAGTATTACTATATATATATCCTATTTATCTTTTACTTATTAATTACCTTAGATTATAAATCTTACTTTAAACTTTACTAACTATCTATATTTATTAAGTTTATATATATAAACCTAATAGTAGCTAAGTACTTAATAACTATAAGCCTTCTGCCTCACTACTTTATACTAAAACTATAATACTTTATATTTCTTTAAATAAAACCTCTTAGCTTTTAGGAATTTATTTATAAATAGATATAGTTTTATAGGCCTATTATATAGTACTAACTAATTATAAGATATAGATAGAGGAGGTAACTTAAACTAGAGGTAACCTAATAGAGTAGCTATTATATTTAATTTATTTAAGCTACTATATATTATAGTATTTCTATAGCACTTTATATTCTCTAGTCTTTATTCTTTAGCTATAGTAAATACTTACTATTATAGATTTATCTTATCTATAGCTACTTTAAGGATATAACCTACTTCTATTAAAGTTTTAGAGATATCCCACTCTATATATATACTTAGTAAGTAATTAGTCTAGATACTCTAAACTATAGAGCTATTTTCTATTTTAGTATAGCTATATATAGCCTACTAGAAAGATAGCCTTAAATAAGGTTTATAGTATATAGCAGTACTAGAGTAATAATAACTTATATTATCTATTTCTATTTATATGTTTTAAAGGGTAGTTATGCCTTTTCTTATACCCCCTTATACTTATTAATGTACTTTATAGAGCTATAAAAAACGCTATTAGTAAGGTCTTTAAAGGGTTATTAGTTTAAAATAAGTGTTTATATAGATAGAAGTATTATTTATTTCTAGTATAGAAGCAGCAGCTAGAGCTACTAGACTCTATAGCAGTAATAATATTACTATATCTCTATTCTTTAGCACTATAGCTTCTAGATCTTCTATACACTTATTAGTGTTATTATTATACTTAACTACTATAACCCTAAACCTCCTAGTATATAAAAGGCTACTTCTAGCTATAGCCTTATATTTATAAGCATTAATACTAATACTCTTATAGAGTATATATACCTATTAATACTCTTATCTATAGTATAGTATAGATATAGAAGATCTAAGTAGATATTATTATAGATTTAGTCTTAGAGTATATATTATTACTTCTTATATACTTTATAATACTTATCTCTAAATATATAATCTACTTAGTATATCTAATATAGCTTATAATTTACCTTAGATAGATCTATAATTATATTAAAATATATAGTAGTTATATTATTACTTAGTAGTATAACTACTATACTATTTACTATATTATCTATAGAGTAGTTAGAGATATCTAGAATAGTTAGCTTTATAACCTTACTTCTAAAGCAGCTTTAAAGTATACTATTTATATTTAGAATAGTAATATATAGATTAATACTATTCTATAGCTTAAGGCTAAATATCTTTATATATAGAAGGTTAATCTAGAGAATCTAGTTACTATATCTATATAGCTAAAAGGTAGTTATATTAGTTATTATTTTATAATTAAGGTTTTAGAGTAGTATTTATAGTAATATAGTATATATTAAACTATTAATTATTAAATTAAGTATAATTATATATATATTTATAATACTGTTATATATATATAAATCTATATATTAATCCTTATTTAGGTATATCCTAACTGCTTTTTCCTATATAGACCCTAGTTATAGTTAGCACACCCGGGCCGCTTTAGGCCCGCGTGTGGAGCCGGACTAATATCACGCCTAACTTATAATAACAAGGAACCTATGCACAGTTAGGGGTTAGAAACAAGGGTCTAATAAGCGTGTTAATTAAAGTTATATAAGCAAAGCTATTCTTATACTAAATTATAGTATACCTAGTGCTCCTCTTATATATTATTAAGCCTCTAGGTTATTACTTATACCCTTAAATTACTACTTATACCTCTAACCTATATATAGCTTAATATTACACTATATATAGCCTACTTATTATAGTAAGGCACTACTTATAGTTATAATACTCCTCTTTGCTAAGAACTTAGTTTATATATATATTAAATCTTCTTAGTATAATCCTCTATAGTAGTATTAGCTCTAAATAGCCTTATACTATTTCTCTTATAAAGTTATTGAAAGATTATTCTCCTAAGTAGCTTTATAAGTAGGTTAGCTATATTATCTGCTAATAATATATACTTAAAGTTAACCTTACTATATTTAATAACCTCTTATGTAAAGTGGTTATAAACCTATATATACTTTATATAGTTATTTGCAAACTCCCCCTTTATAAATATAATAGCTCCTATATTATCTACCTATATATAGAGGAGTTTTCTAAGCTCTACTCTAAGTTTACTTAGAAAATTTTATATCTAAAACACTTCTAATACTACTAATAATACTATATAGTACTTAGCTTTAGTTAAAGACTTGAAAACTATTACCTATTATTATAATCTCTATAATATAGGCCTATTAGCTATAAAAAAGATCTATTCTATTATTAAGTATACTATATTCTTATAGCTAGTATAGTTACTATTAATATAGCTATAGAGACCCTATTTATTTAGGTCTCTAGCCTTATATTTATTATTATAACTTATTATAAAGAAGAAATATATACTAAGATACTATATTAAGTGCTTTATACCCTTTTTATATAACTTATTAGAATAATAAGAGAATCTAGCCTATAGTCCTATACTAAAAGAGAGATTAAGCTATATTATAAGTGCTTTAAAGCTAACTTTACCTAATACTCTCTAGTATTAGTTCTAGAGGTTTAGATTTAGTAAGGTATCTATACTAGGAACTATAAAGTTAAATACTCTAGTCTTAATAAGTATCTTTATAAGCCTAATCTCTACTCTAAATTTCTATATTATATTAGCTAAGTATATCTCTTAGCTAATAATAGTCTTCTAATATTTCTTATTAAAAGTAAGTTAAATACTAAGAAAGCTATTAGATATTCTAAGATTATTAACCTTAATCTTATTACTTATATATTTATAGATTATATCTAGAATAACTTCTAATTCTATTACTAAAATATTATTAATATATATTACTATTATAATATCTAGAGCTCTATTATAGTAAGTTATATTATCTAAGTATAGTAGTATAAATCCTATATACTAGAGAATCTCTTATAACTTCTTCTACTACTATCTCCTACTCTATTATAGCCTATATAGAGCTTTATAAAGTCTAATAACTTACTCTTAATCTCCTTTATAACTATATATAGCTATAAGGTTACTATATTATAGGTCTGCAAAGAACTCCTTAATTAAAGGGAAAGATATTATATAGGCTACCTCCTCTAGCTCTCTATTTAAATATATACTAATAAAGTCCTACTACTATATAAAATATCCTTTTTACTATATATAGGCTAATAGGATCTACTATAATACTATTTAGTATATTAAGATATATATCTAGGTAAAGTCTTATCTAGAAACTTATAGAAAGCCTCTTACTATAATCTATACCTTATACTTTATAAGCTTACTATAGGCTTTCTTATACTTTTAAACCTATTTAGCTATTAGTTAGAGGCTTTATAGTGCTTCCTCCTTATTAATAAACTATAATACCCCTTTTTCTATAAGCCTATATATCTTAGTAAAAGCTACTTCTATCTATTCTAACTAGTTATTTATAGATCTATTCTATGCTTCTATAATAGTTATTAGATCTATATAAGGCTATAAACTTATTTTCTAATTATTTATAAAGGGGTTAATTATAAGAGCTATAGTATAAGTATAAGCTATACTCTCTCCTCTTAGAGATCTAGTCTCTCTAATTTATAGATATACTTTATATATCTGCTCTATGATTTCTTATATATAGCTCTAGAACTATAGGCCTTAACTAGGTAGTAGTATTTTCTAGTACTCCTCTAGCTCTATTATAGATTTATAAAAGATAAAATTAGAGCAGATAATAATCTTATTCTACTCTAGTATCTATATCCTATATATTTAGTTTTTATAATAACTAATAAGAATACCTTTTTCTATATATATTACTATCTTTTTGCTTTTAATTTAAACTTCTAGATTAATATAAGTAAAGTAGATACTTCTAATAATCTATAACTAGCTTATATTAGATATATAGTTTCCTCCTAGACTTAATAACTTATTATAGAGTGCCTAAATAGGTGTTTTATTTATAATAGCTATAATATAGAAGTAGTTAACTATATAGACTACTACTATAAGTAAATATAGCTATAAATCTACTAAAACCTCTAAATTAACACTTAAAGTATATATCTTATCTAGAATAATCTAAATTATATACTCTGCTATACTATTCTGCTTATATATATATAGTAGTAATAACTTTACCTTTATCCTATTATCCTATAATATAGCTTTAAGATAAGTTACTATAAACTCTCTTATATTATTTATATAGATAACTTTTACTACTATATTAAAGATATTTTTCTACTCTTAGAGATAAATCCTTAACTAGTATACTAGCTTATTTTTTATATTAGTAAAGATAATTACTTAGAAGTATATCTTATTATCTATAACTAGTAAGAAGTATTTAAAATATTTTGCTAGCTTTACTTCTCTAATATTAATATAAAGAATATCTCCTACTCTCTCTATATAGTATTTTAGTATTTATAGAGAGTATCTTAGACTTTTTAAGAGATTATAGGTCTTATAGGGTTATAGAACTACTAACTTAGAGGATATTATATAGCTCTTTAATATCTAAATAGTCTTTTTTATCTCTCTAAAACCTAGATAACCTAGCCTCCTATACTAGAGCTTAGATTTAGTCTTCTACTATATAGTATATATTATCTATATATCTAAATCTCTCTTATATATTATATTAAGGTTAAAACCTCTTTAATATATATTAAGTATTATAAATACTTACCTATTAGCCCTAATAAGCTTATTCTTATTAAAGTAACCTCTACTAAGATAAAGTCTCTCTCTACTAAATATATTAATAGAAAAGCTTAGTATATATAATATATCTTATAATTATATTAACTCTCTATTATTAAAGCATAGTATAACTATTTCTATATACTTAGAGTAGATAAAACCTCCTCCTATATATATTATATATAGAGTTATTAATAGTATATACTTATTATTATTATACTATAATATATTATTTATTATACTATAATATATTATTTATTATATATATATTTATACCTATATCTTATAGCTAAGCATTATTACTTTACTTAACTATTCTCAGAATAGTCTCTTCTCTTCTAGTATTCTTAGATATAGTTTTATATACTAAATATATTCTAAGATTATTCTATACTGCCTGAAAGTTATTTAAGTCTATAAAGATATAGTAAACTTACTCTATTATCTTCTAACTCTCCTTTATAAACTCCTTCTTAGATATATCTATCTTATTATTATTCTTTTATAGTATTAATAGACTTTTATTATTAGTCTTATAGGTAGAGCATATTTACTATATAGTATTAGTATAGCTATAGCTATAATAATCACAGCCTATATAATCCCTCTTTTTAGACTTCTTTTTAGTATCTCTCTTAGATACTTTATCTATTATTTATATAATAAGTATAGACTTTACCTTACTAGTTATATAAGCCTTATTCTAGAGGTCTGCTATAAGTTCTTTAACTATTATTATAGATCTATTATAATACTTTAACTTCTAGTAAATAGCCTAGTTATAGTACTACTTTTTAGCTTCTTAGATAAATACTTAAATAGTATTTTTAAAAGAGATAGTACTATCTGCTTATTAATATCTATATTATAGCTTGCTAAACTTTAAAATATATAATATAGAGTTACTCTTTATAAGCTTAAAAGTATATATCTAATCTTATATTTATCCTCTTAGAATAATACTAATACTAGTATATATCTATATAAGAGTGTTCTAAATCTTAGAACTACTCTATATATATACTATAAGGGATAAAAGCTCTTCTATAAGGTTATTATATATCTTAATTATAATCTAGAAATCCTCTATTAGGGTTAATATATCTCTAAGAGCTACTCTATAAACTGCTATTAAGATTTATACTTATATTAACTATATAATCTAATTTATAGGCCCCTTTAAGTATAAATCTTTAGAAAATTTTATCTTAAAGCTTTTAAACTAATCTAAATCTAGTTTAGGAGTCTTACTAGGTATCTATATTATTAGCAGAGTATCTATTATTATAATATCTAAATAGCTAGTCTTCTCCTATATACTAAAGCAGGAGTAAGCTAGGCTTACTAGGGTTCTTAATAGTAGTAGTACTATTAGAGAGGATATATCTCTACTACTATTATAAACTATAAGTAGTGCTAGAGTAGTCCCTTATATACTCTATAACTATATTTAAAAAGTATTATACTCTTTATATATCTATTAGTAAGCTAACTATAGCTTAGTGATCTTTTACTAAAGGTTTATAATAGCTTTATTTTAAGGCCTTATTACTTCTAAGTCCTATAATATACTTGCTATAACTATAGGTAACTATATAACTTCTCAGAAGCATATTAATATACTTATAATATATATATTATATTAGATAGTTATATAACTTTATTTTACTATTTTAATAACTGCTATAAGGCAGATCTGATTTATAATATTATATAGATTATGCTACTATATAATAATAAGAATCCTATATATAGTTAGAGGTCAGAAATAAGGGTCTAATAAGCATATTAATTAAAGTTATATAAGTGAAGCTATTCTTATACCAAATTATAGTATGCCTAGTGCTCCTCTTATATATTATTAAGCCCCTAGGTTATTACTTATGCCCTTAAATCACTACTTATGCCTCTAACCCATATGCGGCTTAATATTGCACTGTGCGCGGCCTGCTTATTGCGGTGAGGCGCCGCCTGCAGTCGTAACATAACTCGCACTGCGCGTTCCGGACCCTATAATCTGATAACTGTTACCTTAGTACTCTATACTAGAGCCTTATCCTCTTCCTAATAGTTTGCTTATAGTAGTTAATAAGAAAATACAGTAGTAGAGGATTCTTTAGTAGGTGTTATTAGTGGGCAGTCTAAGTATTTAGGTAAAGTAGGAGTAGTAGTTTAAAAGAGATATAAGATATAGTATAGAAAAAGCTAGAAACTTATCTATATTTAAGTTAGGTAGATATATTAAGCTGTAATAGAGTGTCTAGTATTATATAAAAGCTCCTAAAGCTACCTAATATCTATAAAAAGCCTAGGCTACTAATATAGAAGTTTCTATATTAGCTTTAGTTACTATAGTAGTATCTATAGATTATTATCTAGTTAGTACCTACCTACTTAATATCTATACTAAAAGTAGTATTTACTAAATAATAAAGCTACTTAGAGCTAGTATATAATTATTAATAAGGAAGATAGCTATAAGCTATAAACTATTAGCTTATAAGGATAAGAGTAACACTGCACTACTTAGAACTAACTAATATCTCTATTTATTAAGGTGATCTAAAGGTTTTAATAGATAAATAGTAAATATAAAGAACCTACTACTAGCTATCTAGCTAGGGATATGTGAGATTATAGTATAACAGACTCTAGCTAACTAGCTTATACTAATAGTCTTAAAAGTTTTAAGCAGTAATTAAGCTAATAGCTAATAAATTAGGTATAGAGTGTTTGCTATATATAGGTAAATAAATAAATATCTAGGATAACCCTAGCGTGTTTGCTAGGCAGGTATCCTAGTAAGTGCTTTACTAATAGACTATGCTCTAATATTTAACCTTGCTAAGTATACCTTATTTATTATTAGGTTTTAGTTAAGGATCTATTAGTAACTCTCTGTAATTAGACCTTAAATACTTTCTGTTCAAGGTACTATCTGCTTCTCACTAGCTAGTGAGTTTGCGCTATTATAACTATAAGCAGCGCCTCACTATAATAAGCAGGCCGCGCGCAGCGTAATATTAAGCTATATATAGATTAGAGGCGTAAGTAGTGACTTAGAGGCTTAATAATATATAAGAGGAGCACTAGGTATACTATTATTTAGTATAAGGATAGCTTTGCTTATATAACTTTAATTAATATGCTTCTTAAACCCTTATTTCTAACCCCTAACTATATATAGAATTCTTATTATTATATAGTAGTATAATCTATATAACTTTATAAATTAGATCTACCTTATAGTAGTTATTAAAATAGTAAAATAAAGTTATATAACTATCTAATATAATATATATATTATAAGTATATTAATATATTTCTGAGAAGTTATATAGTTATCTATAGTTATAGTAAGTATATTATAGAGCTTAGAAATAGTAAGGCCTTAAGATAAAGCTATTATAGATCTTTAGTAAAAGATCACTAAGCTATAATTAGCTTATTAATAGATATATAAAGAGTATAATACTTTTTAAATATAGTTATAGAGTATATAAGAAACTACTTTAATACTATCTATAGTTAATAATAGTAGCAAAGATATATCCTCTTTAATAATACTGCTGCTATTAAGAACCTTAGTAAGTCTAGCTTATTCTTACTTTAATATATAGGAGGAGACTAGCTATTTAAATATTATAATAATAGATACTTTATTAATAATATAGATACTTAGTAAGACTCCTAAACTAGATTTAGATTAGTTTAAGAGCCTTAAAATAAAGTTTCCTAAAGATCTATACCTAAAGAGATCTATAAATTAGATTATATAGTTAATATAAATATAAATCTTAATAATAGTTTATAGAGTAACTCTTAGAGATATATTAACCTTAGTAAAAGATCTCTAGATTATAATTAAGATATATAATAACCTTATAAAAGGGTCTTTATTCTTTATAGTATATATATAGAGTAGTTCTAAGATTTAGAATACCCTTATATAAATATATATTAATATTAGTATTATCCTAAGAAGATAAATATAAAACTAGATATATATTCTTAGGTTTATAAAAAGCAATTCTATATTATATATCTTAAAGTTTAGTAAGCTATAATATAGATATTAATAAGTAGGTAGTACTATCTCTTCTAAAGACACTATTTAAGTATTTATCTAAGGAGCTAAAGAGTAATACTATAACTAGGCTATTTACTAAAGGTTAAAATATTATAATAGATCTATAATAATAGTTAAAGAATTTATAGCAGACCTCTAGAATAAGGCTTATATAATTAATAAGGTAAAGTTTATACTTATTATATAAATAATAAATAAAGTACCTAAAGAAGATACTAAAAAGGAGCTTAAGAAGAGAGATTATATAACTATAATTATTATAGCTATAGCTATATTAATACTACATAGTAAGTATATACTATTTATAAGGCTAATAATAAAAGTTTATTAATACTATAAAAGAGTAATAATAAGATAGATATACCTAAAATAGAGTCTATAAAGGAGATTTAGAAACTAATAGAGTAAGTATACTATACCTTTATAAACTTAAATAACTCTTAGGTAGTATAGAGTAATCTTAGAATATACTTAGTATATAAAACTATACCTAAGAATACTAAAAGAGAAGAAACTATTTTAAGGATAGTTAAGTTAAGTAATAATACTTAGCTATAGAATATAGATATAAATATATATATAATAAATAATATATTATAGTATAATAATAATAAGTATACTCTATTAATAACTCTATATATAATATATATAGGAGGAGGTTTTATCTACTCTAATTATATAGAAATAGTTATATTATGCTTTAATAATAGAGAGTTAATATAATTATAAAATATATTATATATACTAAGTTTCTCTATTAATATATTTAGTAAAAAGAGACTTTATCTTAATAGAGATTACTTAAATAAAAATAAGCTTATTAAAGCTAATAAATAAGTATTTATAATACTTAATATATATTAAAGAGGTTTTAACCTTAATATAATATATAAGAGTGATTTAGGTATATAGATAATATATACTATATAGTAGAAGACTAAATCTAAGCTTTAGTATAGAAGACTTAGTTACCTAAGCTTTAGAGAGATAAAAATAACTATATAAATAATAAAGAGCTATATAATATTTCCTAAGTTAGTGACTCTATAACTCTATAAGATCTATAATCCCTTAAAGAGCTTAAAATACTCTCTATAAATACTAAGGCACTATATAGAGAAAGCAGGAGATATTCTTTATATTAATATTAGAGAAGTAAAGCTAGTAAAGTACTTTAAGTATTTCTTACTAATTATAGATAATAAAATATATTTCTAAGTAATTATCTTTATAGATATAAAGAATAAGTTAGTGCACTAATTAAGGATTTATCTCTAAGAATAGAAGAACACCTTTAGTATAGTAGTAAAGATTATCTATATAAATAATATAGAGAAGTTTATAATAACTTATCTTAAGGCTATATTATAGAATAATAAAATAAAGATAGAGTTATTACTACTATATATATATAAATAAAATAGTATAGTAAAGTGTATAATTTAGATTATTCTAAATAAGGTATATACTTTAGGTATTAATTTAGAGATCTTAGTAAATTTATAGCTATATTTACTTATAGTAGCAGTCTATATTATTAACTACTTCTATATTATAGCTATTATAGATAAGATACCTATTTAAGCACTCTATAATAAGTTATTAAGCCTAAGAGAAGACTATATATCTAATATAAGCTAGTTATAGATTATTAAGAATATTTACTTTATTTATATTAATCTAAAAGTCTAGGTTAAGAGTAAAAAGATAGTAGTATATATAGAGAAAGATATTCTTATTAGTTATTATAGAAATTAAGTATATAGAATATAGATACTAAAGTAAAATAAGATTATTATCTACTTTAATATTATCTTTTATAAATCTATAATAAAGCTAGAGAAGTATTAATAGATATTACTATCTAGCTAAGATCTATACTTTTAAAGCTATATATAAGAAATTATAGAGTAAATATATAAAGTATATCTATAAATCAGAGAGACTAGATCTCTAGAAAGAGAGGGTATAGCTTATACTTATACTATAACTTTTATAGCTAATCCCTTTATAAGTAATTCAGAAATAAGTTTATAGCTTTATATAGACTTAATAACTATTATAGAAGTATAGAATAGATCTATAAATAATTAGTTAGAGTAGGTAGAGATAGTATTTACTAAGATATATAAGCTTATAGAAAAAGTGGTATTATAGTTTATTAATAAGGAGGAGGTACTATAAAGCCTCTAACTAATAGCTAAATAGATTTAGAAATATAAAAAAGCTTATAGTACGCTTATAAAGTATAAAGTATAAATTATAGTAAGAGGCTTTCTATAAGTCTCTAGCTAAGACTTTACCTAAATATATATCTTAATATATTAAATAGTATTATAGTAGATCCTATTAGCTTATATAAAGTAAAAGAAATATTCTATATAGTAATAGAACTTTATTAATATATATTTAAACAGAAAGCTTAAAGAGATAGTTTATATAATATCTATTTCTTGAATTAAAGAGTTCTTTATAGATCTATAATATAATAGCTTTATAGCTATATATAGTTATAAAGAAGATTAAGAGTAAGTTATTAAACTTTATAAAGCTCTATATAAACTATAATAAGGTAGAAAATAGTAGCAGAAAAAGTTATAAAAGATTCTTTAGTAAGTAGGATTTATATTACTATACTTAGATAATATAACTTACTATAATAAAACTCTTAATATTATAATAATAATATATATTAATAATATTTTAGTAATAGGATTAGTATAAGGGTATAGATAGCTAAAGGCCTAGATTAGAGAAGAATAACGACTTTGTGTAATAATAGGTATATAGTGGTATATTAAGTATAACTTAGCTTCTTTTCTAATAGTGTGCAGAAGCCCCCTTTTAAAGTTTATATATATTATATAAGGGCTTAGTAATAGTTTAGTATATATTTAGTGCTGCTTACTAATACTCTTATAATTACCCCCCTCTCTAAGGCCTTAGTCTCTAAGGCTTAAATTAGCTCTTATAGACTGTTACATAGCCCAGACCTTTTCCGGAGCTCTCGGCGCTACTGGCGCCGCCCTCTGCGCGCTCCGCGCGCTTCTGAGCACTATAAGGCCCTATATATAGACCCTTATTTATAGCTACTCCTTTTTTACTATAATAGATAACTTCTTCCTACTTATTCTATACCTATATATATAATAGTTATAAGTCTAGCTCTGCTAACTGCCTAGTTTACTTCTAACTATTACCTATAGATATAGAAGAGTTAATCTTATATATTCTTTTTATATCTATATATATTATATTCTAAAAACCTATATATTTATAATAACCTCTACCTCTTTTATTATTACTTAGAAGCTTACTTATCTATATAACTAGCCTTGCTAGGAGCTTACCCTTTGCTATTAAGCTATTTAGTACTATATATAGAAGTATATTAATCCATCTCTTAATATACTTAATATACTATTACTAAAGTAGACCTAATCTTCTATACTTAAAGGTATTATAAAGTGTTAATAAGCTGCTTTATAAGTCTATTAGGAGGCTAAGTATTAGATATAGTATATATATTAAACTGCCTGCTATAATATATATATATTAACTAAGGAGCTATCTAAGCCTGCTCTGCTACTTTTAGTGCTTCTAGAGAATATTTAGAAAGAGTATACTATATATTACTATAACTAGAAGCTTGCTACTACTAAATAGGAGGAGGCTAGTACTAGTTACTGCTATATATATAACTTTATTATTACTTTAGTTAACTTTAATATATTTACTGCTATATAGCTTAAGATTATATATAATAAGGATACTAAGATATCTATTTAGAAGCTTATAAGAATCCTCTGCTACTATTTCTGGTCTATTATTAATTTTATAGAGGCTGCTATATAGGAGGAGTACCTTTAGATACTCTATATATATACTGCGCAGCCTATATACTAGTATAATAAGTAGTATACTATATTATAAACTACCAAGATATATAATACTCTAGAGGTTATTAGCACTCTTAGTATTAAGCTATTTCTTAATATTACTATATACTATCTCCTAAACTAGGTAAACTATATATAACTTATACTATTAGCTGCTAAGTAGGCTAGGATATCTATCTAGCTACTTATTAAATATAGAAGAGTATTTATAGCTATTTTTATAACTATAACTACTCTATTAGTAACTATCTAAAGGATTATAGTATTTATGTCTTACTTATAAGCTATTTTAATAATACTAAACCCTCTTTTATATACTCTACTAAGGACTAGAGCTCTACTAATAGGGGCCTCTAGTCCTTCTAGTACCTACTAGAATACTTAAAGTGGAAGTGTTTCTATAGCTTCTACTATAACTAGCTCCTGCTTAAGTGCTACTAGCTCTAAAAAGCGCTTACTAGTGAGGGGGATAACTATATTAACTCTAAGAATACTGGGGATATTAAAGAGTATATATAAATAGATAAGTAGTATGCTCTTACTGCTAATATCTAAGCTACTAGTTAGTATTATAATTAGTAAAAGCTATTAATAAATATAGAGTGCTAAAAAGCCTATTTAAACTTACCTTATTATACTTATTTTTTTTTTATAATACTTCTAGTATAATATTATAAATTACTAAGTAGTAGCTTCTAATACTTATGCTATAGACTATATCTAAGAGCTAGTATCTAATACTTTTAGTAATAATACTATAAACTACTAAGTAGTAGCTTTTAGTATAATATTATAAACTACTAAGTAGTAGTTTTTAGTACTATAGTACTATAGACTATATCTATAAAATAGTATATTACTTTTAGTACCTATATAGTATTATAAACTATATCTATAAGCTAATATAATATATATTTGCTAGGCTTATATACCTAATAAGCCCCTTTAGTAATAACTAGAGATAGCTTCCTTATATTACTAATATCTTACTATATACTATAAGTGTTATATATACTCTATTATAGATAGCTTCTTTTTTTCTGTTTAGAACTGCCTTTGCACAGCCTGCTCTATATAGACTACTCTGCTAGCCTGCTTTGCTGTTTCTGGGGGGGTATATTATATAGCCTAGACCTCCTCTAGAGCTCTTAGTGCTACTAGCACTGCCCTCTGCGCGCTCCGCGTGCTTCTAAGCACTATAAGGCCCTATATATAGACTCTTATCTATAGCTACTCCTTTTCTGCTATAATAGATAACTTCTTTCCACTTACCCTATACCTATATATATAATATAGACTTAGCTACAGGCTTATTTAAACAATATTCTATAATAATATAATCTAATTATCTAATATCTAAATACTGCTTATTTTAGTGTTATTTTAGTACTTATTTAGTATATATTTAGTAAAGGTTATTATAATATAATAGAGTTATTATAAACTTAATATATACTTATTAAATATTATTATTTTTAGTGCCTCTTTAGTATATATTTAGCAAAGGGTATAGTATAATAGGGTTATTATAAACTTAATATATACTTATTAAATATCTATATAGGATTATTACAAACTTAATATATACCTATAGTAAATATAGTATAGAGTTATTATAAACTTAATATATATCTATAACTATTATATATCTTAGGTTAATGCTAAGAATATACTAATTATATACTAAATAGTAGCTATATAACTATAGTCTTTTACTATAACTATAGTTAATAGTTATCCTTTAATAAATTAAGGTACTTAACCTCTTTAGTATTTTATATAGTATTTATAGATATCTTTAGTAATAATATCTTTACTAATACTTTTAGTACTAGGTTACTCCTAGCTTAATAATAAAACTCCTCTATATACCTTTTCTAGAAATAAATAATATAAGTATATTTCTTTTAGTACTTATCTATAATATAACCTATATAACTATATATTATATAGTCTCTAGGATATATAGTTTTTATAAACTATTTAGTCTCTAATGCTTTAGTAATAGTAGATTGCTTATAGTATATCTTCCAGGCTTATTTAGTAGTAATAGCTATCTCTAGTAACCTCTAGGTATTAAACTGCTACTACTCTAGGTCCCTCTAAACCTATAAACTTAAATAGTAAAAAAATAAAAAAGCTAGTATATAGCTATCTTTATAGAGTATTTTTAATATCTATAGTATTACTAACTATAAGATTTATAAGTAACTTCTTATAAGATAAGAAGTAAAACAGAGAGGTAGTTAGAATATAAAGATATTACCTATAATTAAATATAGGAAGAATAGGCGATAAATAGTATAAATACTATAATATAATGTGATATTTAGATAGAGTGAAAAATGTAGATATTAAAAGATATATATATTAATAACTGCATAGATATGTAAGGCCTAGAAAGGCGGGGAGAGAAGGTAGGTATATATAGACAGTTTAATTCCTAAGGCTTTATAAGTGCTTATGCGGCCTTTTAGTTTAGAGTTAAACCTTATTAGGTGTATGATACCTTATTTAGTAATAATAAAGTATAAGGTTCAACTTAAAGCTATAAGGTTTAAACTTTAACCTAAAGTTTAACCTTATTCTCAAACCTTATTTATTTCTTGTAAAGTATATTATATAATTACATAATATTTGTAATTTAATATATATACTAGAATATGCCATTTTTAGTAAGGATTCTAAATATATTATCTATCTTCTTATACCTCTTATATTTATAGAATTATAGCACTCTAAAGGTATAGTAATAATAATATATAAGTTCCTTTTATAGCAATAGGAATAAAATATTTCTTATACTAACTACTTAGTAAAGAAGTAGAGAGAGCTTTAATTTATACTCTATTAGGCTTTATAGAGTAAGCTATATAAATATTACTCTTAGAGAGCTAGGTTAATATAGAATTAGTAAGTAAATACTAAAAAGTTAGTTTATATAGAATTACTAAGAGTAGTAGTATAGTTTTGCTAATATATCTAGAGTATAGAGGAGAGCTTTATAAGTACTCACTATATATAGTAGTTATTAAAGGTATTATAGAGGGTATTTGTATTCTATATAGCAGTAAACTAATCTACTACTTATATAGGAGTAGAATCCTCCTTAAAGGTAGTATAGAAGTAGGCTAGAGAGTGCTTATATTAGTATATAGTAGTTAGCATATAGGTAGTAAAGGTATATAAGAGGTTTATATAATTATAACTCTGGTATTAGATAATATATAGAAGCTCTATTATAACTATATTACTTAAGAGTATATTTATAGATATAGTTAAGAGTATAGCTATATTAGTAGTTATTATAGTAAGTATAGGTATAGTAAATAAGGCTGAAAAATTTTTACTATTAGTGCTAGTATTAGTAATAGTGCAGTAAGTAGTTAGGTATATAGTTATAATTCCAGGCTAATCTCTTAAGATAAAGTAGAAGTTATATAATTATAAGAGTATAGATAGCTAAATACCTAGATTAGAAAAGAATAATAACTTTATATAATAATAGATATATAGTGATATATTAAGTATAACTTAGCTTCTTCTCTAATAGTGTGCAGAAGCCCCCTTTTAAAGTATATATATATTATATAAGGGTTTAGTAAGGGTTTAGTATATGTTTAGTACTGCTTACTAATATCTTTATAACTAGAAGCTGCTCTAGATATAATCTATAAATATATAACTAATAAGATTAAGGTTAATAACCTTAGAGTACTTAATAGCTTTCTTAATATTTAACTTATCTTTAATAAGAAGTATTAAAGAACTATTATTAACTAAAAGATATACTTAGTTAATATAGTATAGAAATTTAGAGTAGAGATTAAGCTTATAAAGATACTTATTAAGACTAGAGTACTTAATTTTATAGTTTTTAGTATAGAGACCTTACTAAATCTAAATCTCTAGAGTTAGTACTAAAAGGTATTAAGTAAAGTTAGCTTTAGAGTATTTATAATATAGCTAAACCTCTTTTTTAGTATAGAACTATAAGCTAGGTTTTTTTATTATCTTAATAAGTTATATAAAAAGAGTATAAAATACTTAATATAGTATCTTAGTATATATCCCTCTTTTATAATAAGTTATAATAATAAATATAAAGCTAGAAACCTAAATAAATAGAGTCTCTATAGCTATATTAATAGTAATTATACTAGCTATAAAGATATAGTATACTTAATAATAAAATAAATCTTCTTTATAGCTAATAAGCCTATTTTATAGAGATTATAATAATACGTAATAATCTCTAAGTCCTTAACTAAAGCTAAGTATTATATAGTATTATTAATAGTATTAAAAATACTTTAGATATATAATTTCCTAAGCAAACTTAGTATAGAGCTTAAAAAACCCCTTTATATATAGATTAATAGTATAGAAGCTATTATATTTATAAAGAGGAAATCTATAAATAACTATATAAAGTATATATAGGTTTATAACTACTTTATATAAGAGGTTATTAAATATAGTAAGGTTAGTTTTAAATATATATTATTAATAGATAATATAGTAAACCTATTTATAAAGCTACTTAAGAAGATAATCTTTAAAAAACTTTATAAGAGGAGTAGTATAAAGCTATTTAGAGCTAATATTACTATAGAGGATTATACTAAGAAGGTTTAATATATATATAAACTAAGTTCTTAGTGAGGAGGAGTATTATAACTATAAGCAGTACCTTACTATAATAGACAGGCTATATAGTATAATATTAATCTATATATAGATTAGAGATATAAATAGTAACTTAGAGACTTAATAATATATAAGAGGAGTATTAGGTATACTGTAATTTAGTATAAGGATAGCTTTGCTTATATAACTTTAATTAATATACTTATTAGACCCTTGTTTCTGACCCCTAACTGCGCATGGGATCCTTGTTGTTACACGCGCAACCAACGGAGCTAGTTGATGTGGTCTTGTTTAAGACCAGCGCAGTCAGAAGCAGAGCCGCTTGTTTGCTGGTGCAGGGTGGCCCTGGCGCTGAATATGTAAGGCGATTGGTTACTGCAGTTGTGTTGGTCAGCCGGGGTGCCGTGGCTTTGTGAAGTTGCCTCATGGAGATGCAGACAAAGGATAGGATCTAGCGCAGGCAGCACCACGGCGTTGGGAGGTCTTAATCCAACAAGACGTGACGAGGACGAGAGGCGAGACTGGATGGAGGCAAGAGAGTCCTGCTGAGCTCACCTGCCACTGAGCCCGCAGCGAATTTTCTAGGTAGGTAGGTAGGTAGGTATCCAGGTAAGGTACCCAGGGCAGGAGTGGGACTTTCCAGTCTCTGCTCCCGGTGGAGGTTGTAGCTCAACCGACCATTGCCCCCTTACTTCACCTGACCTGACCACATAACCTGACCTGACCTGACCATTGCTATGGGTTAGGTGGGTTAGGGTTATTGGTTAGAATTAGAGGGGTGAGCGGGCGGGACTTAGGGGTAGGGTTAGGATTAGGCTTAGCGTGATGCGGGTTAGGATTAGTGTAGGTTTCGGGTGAGGAACATGTATTTATCCAGGTCTATAGCAGTGGTCAGGTCAGGTCAGGTTATGTGGTCAGGTCAGGTGAAGTAAGGGGGCAATGGTCGGTTGAGCTGTAGTCTCCTGACGGTGCGGGGTCCTGCTTTGACCCAAAGCCAAGGTCACGGATGCCTGCCGGCGCCAGCACGCCCAACGCAGGTAAGTTAGGTAGGTACGGATACCTAGACAGGTCACTTAACGTACCAACCTAGGTAGGCAGGTATGTAGATCAAGCTACAGTATGATCATAACCACCTGCAAATGAAAGTATCGTCGCGCGCGATCGTAATTGAACCTGGAAGTCGTCGGGCGTGCGTCGCTGCGCCAGTGACATGGATGCAGCTGCCCCACGACGCGGGCACCTTTGATGTTTGGGCAAGATGGAGAGACCCGTGCAAGTCCCGGTGTGTGCCACACCGTTGAGTCCAGGAAGGTACCTTAGCTACCTAAGGTAGGTAAGATTAGGAAGGTACGGACAGGAACTGATCCTTCTTTCAGAAGCTTTATCTTGGGAAACGAGTTTAATCTCAGAGGAAATTTCGACCTTCATAAAACATTAACACCGAAAAAGCGTCGATCCCGAAAACTTTTTGACTTCCTCTGCGCTAAATAATGCAGACACTTTCTTTAACTCGGGAGCCTCAACGTTGCCCTCACATCGAGGGCTTGTCTCCAGTCGATGCGCGGTCATCATCTTCGATCTCGCAAAGCATCCCGCACGAGGGCTTCTTTATCAGCAATATCCTCTTCTACCATCCATTACTCATCCTTTCACCAAGTCCCCCCTACAGAAGCCTCACTGGGCCCTGACCAACTGCCAATAGAAGCCAGTACGAGATGTTTGCTTGATCCACCATCGACAAGCCCCCCTCATATCATCTTCCCCTGGATGTCGCCATGCTGACAGTCTTTTGCAGCATATCAGACGACAACAAGTCTCGTTGCAAAAATCCTCCCATTTCAACACTCCCGTCTCCGCTGCCACATTACCTGCCGACCTCTTCCCAACTCGATCGCTGCCCTCGTCGCTTCCAATCTTCTCCATTCGACAGAACACGATAGGCTGCCCTGGATATCTCTATCTGACCGAGAAGCATGGCCTCAACCCCATCCAACTCAAACCCACGATCAAATGCCCCGTTTACGCCATCAAGGCCTGCATGACCAACCCCGACTGCAACCCAACCTGCGGCCACCAAGACTACCCCGCCGACCGCCTCATCAATTCGATCGTAAAATACACTCCTCCGGGCCCGGATTCGATGTGGAACAAGGGGGAGGAGACTGCCATCTGCAGCGTTATTTCGACTTGGTGCGGCAGATCTGAAAGGCGAAGGTTCAAGAGCTTGAAACTTTGCAGCGAATGCTACGAGAAGCACATTGGTCCTTTGCGCGCCAACTGGCTGCTCAACTCTGCGGCCGGACCCAATACCAACAGCGTTGATCGGTAGGTTACTTGTATCGACTGAGTGTGTGAACATGCCATATTCGTCTTTTGAGTGATGGAACCGGCTTGCCGGTACAAAAGCTTCCTCGCGACAATAACTTTCACTCTCCTAAGCTTAAGATGACCGGCCGGCCAATGGCATTCATATTCCGACGAGGCCAATTCTGACAGAAGTCTGGAGAAAGGGCAGCATTTCAAGGATCCGTCGACCTTATGCACGTAGTGAGTGTCCGACCACAAAGCATCGGCTGCAAATGCTAAGAGGCTTAATTACCCCTTTTGGAATGCAACTCGTTGTTTGCCGCGGGGAAGCTCTCAACGACACGTGCTGCCGCTTCCGGTCAGGTCTCCCAAGTGGGTGGCAAAAGGCACTAGAAGAAGCATCGGCTGCAAATGCTAAAAGGCTTAATTACCCCTTTTGGAATGCAACTCGTTGTTTGCCGCGGGGAAGCTCTCAACGACACGTGCTGCCGCTTCCGGTCAGGTGTAGCCCCGAAACCTACTTGTCAGGCTCCGTTGAAGATTGGAGCCTTTTCTACCGTTGATACCGGCGCCGACAGTTAATCTGAATTATTTCTTAGTCTATGTTCTTCTCTTCTCATGGTGCTACACATATGCATCTAATATAAAGGCATCCCATGAAGTTCGTGGTCTCACTGCTGATCGCGCCTACTAACCCATCTTTGAGAAATCCATCATCGCCATGTCGCACCTCACGTCGAACCACACTACTCAATTCTATGACGAGACGAGCTTTCTTCCACGGAAGTATAGCATCTTGTTCGTCACCCTAGGTCTCTCGGCCTGGTTCATGTACAGTCTCTACCTGAAGGCGCTTCCAAAGGCAATCAAGGGCATGCCGCATCATCCCAAGTCCACCCGTCGCATAATGGGTGACTTACCGGACTTTGCTAGAGAAGTATCTCGCACGGGGGATCTCACAGCGTGGCTACTCAGAACAGTCGAGGAGTTCGACTCACCTGTCTGTCAGATCTTCCTTCGCCCCCTGGCACCGCCCATTGTTCTTCTCTCCGACTTCCGCGAAGCACAGGACATTTGTATGCGCCGCAAAGAGTTCGATCGAGGTAGCATGATGCGTGAGCTCTTCCTCGGGCCCTCTCCAGACCACCATATTACACTGGTGACTGGGGACGAGTGGAAGGCTCACAGGCGACTTCTCCAGGATCTGATGTCACCGCCATTCCTACAAAATGTCGCCGCCCCAGCCATCTACACGAACGTCGTCAATTTGATAAAATTGTGGGAGGAAAAGGCTCGAATAGCACAAGGACGTCCTTTCAGCGCATACCAGGATATCTTTTATACCGCGTTGGACGCTGTCACAGCATTTGCCTTTGGCGACGACTTTCCTCATCGTGCCACAAAGCCGGTGGCAGATTTGATTCGCAGTCTTGATGAGGCAAAGTGTGCAAGACTTCGCCACGGACTATCGATAGACGATGCGATCGAGTTTCCAACGGTTGATTGCGACGAGGTCATCAGCGCTATTCTTGATGTCAGCATCAACATCGAGAGACTACACGGATCGCCTTGGCCAGTGTGGAAGTGGAAGGTGATTGAGAAGTTTCCTCCCCTGAATAAGACGGTGCGGGTGAAGAATGGTTTCATCGTGAACGAGCTGAACAAAGCTGTACTGCGGCAACGATCCAGTGGTGTCGATGACACATGGATGCACTCCGCGGTTGATTTGATGGTGCGGAGGGAGAAGAAGATGGCGCAAGAGGATAACAGGGAGCCAAGTTTCCTCTCACCAATGATGAAAGATGAGGTACGGATCAAGGGGCATGAACTTTCCGTATGGATTGACAGCTGACATCCAGACTAGTTATTTGGCGTCATAACCGGGGGCCACGACACAACAAGCACTTCCATGCTTTGGGGGCTCAAGTTCCTTGCCGACTATCCGGAGATCCAGATAAAACTTCGTACAGCTATGGAAGAAGGTTTCTCTGCGGCCACGGCAGAAAAGCGAAACCTTTACATCGAAGAAATTATGCACATCAACGTCCCATATCTGTACGCCGCCATGGAAGAGATCCTCCGATGCGGTGGTACTGCGCCATTGGTCGAACGAGAAGCCATGTGCGACACTACCTTGCTCGGCTACCACGTTCCAAAAGGTACCAAGGTCTTTTTCCTAACCCTAGGTGCTAGCATCAAGCGTCCCGGGTTTCAAATCGACGATGCCAAGCGGAGTGACACCCATCATCTAGCCGTCAAGAACCGTGGAGAAGTACCAGACTGGGACCCAACAGACATTGCTGAATTCAACCCCGACCGCTGGCTCAAGCCTGTCCGTCTAGCAGGAGAAAAGAACGAGGTAAATGGCGACCGGCTGGATATTGAGTTTGACTCCACTGCTGGCCCCCAGATGGCCTTCGGTCTAGGCAAACGGAGCTGCTTTGGCAAGAGATTGGCTTATGTGGAGCTCAGAATTATGTTGAGTCTCATTGTATGGAACTTTGAGATTTTGAAATGCCCTGATGAGTTGAGTGGCTATCAAGGGAAGGACGGTGTTACGCACAAGCCGCTCAAGAACTACGTGCGCTTGCGCAAGGTAGTGAGATGATTACGAGCTTGACATGGAGGAAGAAAGGTTCGAACAAAGAAGGTTGTCTCAACTTGTACATTTTGTGAAGTAGAATCAAGTGACCGTTGCTTCATATCTCTCATTCCCTGTTGACGTTTCTTGCCCTGGTCGTACTCCTGGTACTTTGGACTAAGCTCAACATAATGGTAAAGTCCCATGTTGAGGAGGAAGAATTCGCGCCTCGATTGATCCAAGTACTAGATTCAGATTCTCGCTTGGTCCTCAATTCCCGTAGGCGTACTCGTCTGACCGAGTAGACCTGGCGGTGGTCCTGGTTATGGGAACAACAGGTGCTGGAAATACTCCGCGGTGTTAGTTGCAACCCCCCGACCCCCGCTTAAATTGTCGGATCAACCAAAGGGGCCTTGTTTGGATTGCCAATCATGGCTTGAGCTATTGCCCAGGAGATTTCGGATACGTTCAAAAACGACGAGTGTTCCTGATCGCCTTTCTTTGCGCCAACTGGGGTTACTTCGTTGTTGGCATGAGAATCATGATACTCTTGTAATCTCTCCCGGACTTTCTGTAGTCCTGGACCAAGTTTTTGTTTCACATCTCTGTCGGATTCGAGGCATTTGCCACTGCCAGTATCAATTCCATGACGAGACAATCCCGTTGGTGGTGACGAGGGGAAAATCGTCAGGGGTTGCGAAGTCTCCCCTTGGTAGTGGGTTGAAGCGATTGAGTATTGTTCAACCAAGGATTCGAAGAACTCGCATCTAAGCCTTCCCTTTGAATCGAAACTTCCTATTTCTTCCGAACCAAGGTCTTCATAGTCCAGGAGCTCGAGGAATTCATGGCCGTCGCAAGTAGGTTTGTTGGGTTCGCTATTGATATTGAATCTGTTGTAAACGGCCTCCAACTCCTGTCGGATCACGTCGAATTGTTTGATCCGAGCCATTTCGGTCAGACCGTCTTCTTTTGCGTCAAGCCACTTTTGGCTTCGAAGAGAATCGAGCAGGTTTACGAACTGCCAACCGTATGATTTCCGTGAGTGCCATTTTGTGGGTTCTTTGCCGCGCTTCGCCCAACTTGAGAAAGCCATCGCCTTAGCATCTATCCATTCATCGGCCATTGTGCCGAGGATCCGGAAGCAAACTGGCAGCAGCTCCGTACCATGTGTACGAAATATTCGAACAACTTCAAGGACAGGGTGCAAACTGTCTTCGAGAATCCACAAATCTTTGAAATGATTCGGTATTGTCCGCGCAGGTGTAGACGAACGGTATTCTTCATAGCACGTCTGACAAAGGTCCAGGTCCTCGCAGACGGTGCATCGATAGGATGGAGCCGACACGGTCTCTGTACAGAAGTCGCAAAGCAGATGGCCTTTCCAGTATCGTTCTGCTAACTCGATATTGCAGAGTCGAGCCTGTTCAATGCTCTTGGTGGTCCTGAGTAACAACAGACCAGTTGATATGCCGCTTAGCTCCCGATGCCTTCGATCCCATAGTCGTCTAGATTCATTGTTTTCTCCGACCGTCGCCTTGGCAAACTCCACGATGACTCGTCTCGCACTCACTGCTTGATTTTCGCTGTTCGATGGACAATAGGTATCGAGCCACGGAACAAATACATCCAACAGCGCGTTTTGGTCCATAGCATAGTCAATAGCGGATCGGCCGTATAGGTCTCTCCGTCGTGGATCTGCACCGCTAGTGAGTAGTATATTGGTAGATTCCTTCCTTCGGTTAATGGTGGCGTGGATCAATGCATCTCGCTGCAGCTTCTCATCCCAATAGTAGTCCATGTTGTGCACACGAGCGCCTTTCGCCAAAGATGCTCTGACAAAATCTGTGTAGCCGTTCTTTGCCGCAACAGCAAGTGGGCTTGACATACCGAGGCCTGAACCGTCAACCGATATTTGAATTCTGGTGAGAAGTTCTACCATGTTGGCGTGCCCACCTTCGGCGGCAAAAGACATGGCGTTCCACCCATCTGAGTCCAAAGCCTGAGCTCTCTCCCTCAAAGTTGGTTCATCCGCACATCCCAGCGCAGGTTTTGTCAGGCGTTCAATCAACCTTTCATCACCAGCCCTGGCTGCTAAGTGAATCAAAGTGACGCCGTACTTATCGACTGCTGCCTCGTTGGCTCCGCTATTCAGAAGTAGCATTGCTAGATGGACGTGCTGGTTTGCCAGAGCAATAAATGCAGAGGGGCCTTGAGTCTTAGTAGCCCTCTCCATGTCAGCACCACGTTTGATCAGGTGCCGAGTCGTATCTAGGTGGCAACCCTTGCAGGCAAGCCACAGCGGTGTTGCCCCGTCTTTGTCCTCAGAATCGATTATTTCTGACGTGCAAAGCTCTGCTACGCATTGAGCATGACCAAATTGAGCTGCTTGGTGCAGCGGCAATCTCGACCGGATGTCTTTGACGCATCGAGAAGATGGATCTACCTCAACCAGAAGCCTGACAGTATCGACGGCACCGTTTCGGGCCGCGATATGCAGCGGAGTGAAGCCGTAATAACTTCTGACGTTGATATCGAGTTGAGGAAACATCATCAACATACTCCTGATGAACTCGTGATGGTTGTTCGTAGCTGCATGGTGTAGGGACGTGAACCCCCTTTTGTCCATCTGGTATTGGCTTCCTTCCTGTGTCAAGACCAATCGCAGCAATTCTGTCCAGCCTTGACTAGCAACGTAGTGTAGCGCAGTCTTCCCATTACATCCAGACTTTTATAGTATTACTAATAAAGAATTTTAAATTCTTAGTATATAGACCTAGCTTAAATAAGCTTATTAATATCTAGAATAGTTTTATTAAAGCTTTATTAACTATTATAAAGAAATTAAGATAGAAAGCTTATATTAATAACTAAAAGAGATCTAAATAGCTAATATAGTAATATAGCTAGATCTAAAACTTTAATACTATATAATAATAAATAGATTACTATTTTCTTAACTTAACCTTAATACTAGAGTAAAAAACACTAAGCTTATAATTAACCTTTAATTCTATAAAGTATTAGTAAGAAACTAAATATCTAACTCTAGAATATAGTAATAAAAAGCCTATAATATAAGTTAGAATTATAATACTAGGAATTTAAATAATACTATCTAAGAAGATTAAAGCAAATCTAACTAAAACCTAACTAAAGACTACCTAAAATAATCTAGAAATACCTTTTAAGATTCTAGAAAAGAAACTATTTACTATAGTTATAGTAAAAAAGGGTATATTTTACTAAAATATCTATATTATAAGAAATATAGCTATCTCTAATATAAAGGTAAACTATATCTAAGTAAATAACTACTAAATAATAACTAGATATCTATCTATATAATCTAATAAGATATAGTATAGCTACCTTATATTAAAGTAATTATATAAGTTTAAGTTATAGATAGCTAGAAAATAGAAACTATACTTATTAATAATAAAGTTAATAAGAATATTATTAATTAGAAACTAATATCTATAACCTAACTAAAACTTACTAAGCTACTACTTCTTAAAGAGATATAAAATTTAAAAAGTTCTAATTATAGTATATATAAATTAGTAATATATATAAATAATATAGTAAATATATAGTAAATAGTATTATATAATTTTAGAGTTAGTAGGAAAGATAGCTATAATACTATTCTAGAACTATTTTAGTACCTTATTAAGAAATCTAATCTTAATTAGAGAGAGTTAGACTAGACCTTTTCCCTAACTAAGAAAAGTATTTACCTTATTACTATAGCTAAGAAATTAAAGCAGGTATAAAATAAAGTAAAAATAATACTTATTATAATATCCTAAAAAATATTAAAAATAGACCTATTTAATACTTAACTAGAGATAATTAGTAAAGATTAACCTAAAACTATTTTTAAAGATTTAAGAAATAAAATTCCCCTAAAATACTATAACTTTATAAAGATATTTAATATTAATTTAGTAAAAACTATATGAAACTTTAATATTACTAAAACCTACTCTATTAATCTAAAACCTAGAATAGAACCCCTATTTAAATCTATTTACCTACTAGCTAAGAAGAAGTTAGAGAAACTAAGAGAATATATTAAAAAGGCTCTCTAAAAGTACTAAATCTATTTATTAATAAGCTTAGTAAGAGCTCTAATTTTCTTTATTTTTAAGAAAGAGAGAAAATTATAGCTATATATTAACTACTAGAAATTTAACTAGATAACTATTAAAAACTAAGCCCCTCTTTTACTAATTAATAAAATCTTAGACTAATTATTATTAATAAAATATTTTACTAAGTTTAACTTTAAGGATACTTATTACTAGATAAGAATTAGAGAGAGTAATAAATAGAAGATAGCTTTTTATACTTATTATAAATACTATAAATACTATATTATACTATTTAAACTTATTAATATATCTATAACCTTTTAAATATTTATTAATAAAGCACTTTTAGAACTTATTAATATTATTTATATTATATATTTAAATAATATTTTAATTTTTACTAATAATATAAATTCTTATATAGATACTATAAAGTAGATACTTACCTAGTTAGAAGTAAATAGTCTCTATACTAATCTAGAAAAATATAAGTTTTATAAAAAAGAGATTAATTTCTTAAAGTTTATAGTATTATTAAAAAGTATTACTATAAAATAAAATAAAGTCTAAGTAATAACTAAGTAGCTAATACCTATTAATATCTAAGAGATTTAATAATTCCTAGGTTTTATAGAATTTTATAGAAGATTTATTAAGAATTATTTAAAAATCTATAGCTTCCTTACTAATTAACTTATAAATACTATAAAAGGTTAGCTAGTTATAACCTATAAAATACTAGTTACTTTCTATAAACTATAAACTTTATTTATAAAAGCCTCTATTCTATAATATTTTAATTCTACTCTTTATATCTAAGTTAAAATAGATATATTAGACTTTATAATAGGAGTAATATTAAGCTAACTAGAAAGTAATATTTAGAGATCTATTACTTTTATATTATATAAGCTTTAAAAAGCTAAACTATAATATAGTATCTTAGAAGCTAAATTAGTAGCTATTTATAATATAGCTATAAAATAGTAGTATTATTTACTTTATTTATAGTATTATATTTAGTTTATTACTAACCACTTAGATTACTACTACCTAGTTAATAAGAAGACCCTTAATAACTACTAAGTATACCTTTTATAGAACTTATTAATATTTAATTTTAAAATTAAATACTAACTAGGTTACTAAAACCTAGCTAATACCCTTTTAAAAAGACCTAACTATACTCTAGATAATATTAAAATAGATAAAGCTAAAAACTTATTTCTCTATAGCTTCTTATAATAATTTAAGAACTTATTAATTCTAATTATTAGGAAAATAGATACCTAGAAATAACTACTAATATAACTAATAATTACTTTTCTAGAAAGCCTTACTTCCTTATTTAAGGAGGAAGTCTAGAATATATAATAATAAGATCCCTTTTATATTAATAAGGAATAGAGATAGAGGAGAACCTAATAGTTATAGAATAACTTAGATCTACTATACTATAATAATAGTCTATTTATCTCTAATAACTACCCACTCTAAAAGGAAATCCTAAGAGTATTCTATAATAAACTCTCTGTAGGTTACCTAAAAGTTACTAAAACCCTTAAAAGAATCTATAATTTATTCTTTTAAAATTTCTAAAAACCTAATATTAAGGAATATATTAAGATATATATAACCTATTAATAAATAAAACTAAAGCACTACTTACTATATAGAGAACTTATACTTTTACTAATATCTAACTAACCTTTTAAGTAAATATTAATTAACTTTATTATAAAGTTACCTCTATCTCTTATAAAATAAAATAAGCTCTATAATAATATCTTTATAGTTATTAATTAATTTATAAAATATACCTTATATATATCTACCTAAAAGTTACTTATTACTAATAGATTAATAATATTATTAATATAATATATCTTTCTTAATTATAAGATCCTAAAAACTATTATATTAGACTAAGAATCTCTATTTATAAGTAAATTCTAAATAGAGGTTTACTACTTACTAGCTATTAAAAGGAAACTAAGCACTACCTTTTATCTCTAAACTAATAAGTAAATAGAGTAATAAAACTAAAATATTAAGCACTTTTTATATACTTTTTATAATATTAACTAAAATAACTAAGCAGATTAGCTCTTAATAGCTTAATTTATCTATAATAATACTTACTATAAAGCTATCTAGAGATTACCTATAGAATTACTAATAGATTACCTTTTTCTTAGTTTTAATAATATTAAACCTTAAACTACTTCTATATCTATACTAGCTATATAAGATAGAATCTAGAACTTACTTATCTAGAAACTAGAGGTAATAAAGCTACTATATAAGTTTAATAAAACTTATAGTAAGTTCTATAACTAATAAAAAACCTTTATTATTTTTATAATAAGAGATCTTATTCTACTTTTTATAAAAAATATTAAATAAAGGTAACCTTCTTAGAGACTTTTTAATAAATACCTAGATCTATCTAGAGTCTACTAAGTAATTAATAGGAAAAAAGCCTATAAATTATAGATAGATATTAATTACTAAATCTATAATATTTTCACTCTAATATAGTTAGAACTCTTTTTTAGTTTAGCTATACTTTTATAAGATATCCTAATTAATAATAATAATAATAATAATATCTATATAGTAAACTATATAATTACCTATAGAGGTTCTAGATAGAACTACTAATATCTTATTAAGTAGAAGAGTTATAGCAAATTAAATAATTTATAGAAGCTATAATAGAATATTATAACTAACTTATAAAAAGCTTATAAAGCAAATTTAAAGTTATAATAGTTATAAATATAGAGAGAAGTACTAAATAGATAGTAGTTATATAAAAACAGAGTATACTAGCTAGATATCTTAATTTAAGGGTAGCTTAAAAGCCCCTAATAAGATAAAAAAAAAATAAGGAAAATATCTAAAGGTTAATAATAGTTACCTAGAAGTAACTAGTAACTTACTAGGGGTACTTCTAAAATTTTTTAATTTACTAAATACTAATATCCTTCTTCTTAATATTATTACCCTCCTCCTTAATCTCCTTATTATTCTTCTTACCCTCTAAAAGAGTAGCTAAAGTATTATAATTCTAAAAATAAAGTTAGAAAATATTTTTATAATACTAGAGAGATATTAAAGTAGTATTAAGAAGGTATTAGGTATTTATAACCTTATTATAGAACTTATTAAATTCTTATATATATAAAGATTATATAATAATAAAATCTAGCTAGCTTTAGACTAGGGTTTCTATAATAATATAGTAATAAATAAGCTCCTTATAATACTTCTTAAAGAGCTTATTTTAGGTCTTAGTAGCCTTAGCTAGGTATTTAATAGCTTTAGTAATATTTTTTAAAATACCTATCTAGTACTTACTCTATATCTAATCTTATTTAGCCTCTTTAATCTTATATTTTTTAGTTAATATATTAGCTAAATTCTTCTTTAACTAAAAGACTTTTTTAGCTATTAGTTAGGCAGCTTTAAGCTTCTCTTAAATAATAGTTAGTAATAAAATAATTAGGTAACTACTAGGTATCTATCTTATTTTAAGTATATTAGTTAATAATAGAGAGCTTCTTATTAATATTCTTAAAAAGCTATTTAAGGTAACTAGAGGTAGCTATTATATTATAGATAGGCTATAAATAGTTAGTAGTTAGATATTACTATAAATATAGCTAGAATCTATATTAATATATAGCTTATTACTACTTATATATATATAGTATTAGTATTTATTAAAGGTTACTAAAAGTAATATAATTAGTAACTAAACTTAAAAGATTAACTAGAAAAGCACTAGATAAGTAATAGTTATATATTAATACTCTTATAGTATAAAATAATATTATTACTTAGCTTCTAGAGAAATTAAGTTTAAAAGTAGTAATTATAGAAGTATACTTAGAGAATACTAATAGGTATAGTAGGGATAATACTTTTCTTATTAAAGAAGGTAGATTTCTATTAGTTCTTATTAATATTCTTAGATATAATAAAAGTTAATAAATTTATATTATAATTAAGATAAAGTAGTTAGAAAAGTAGGAAGAGGTTAATAAAAGATTAATAATAATATTAATATTATAATCTAAAAAAGTAAAAAGGAAGAAAGATTTAATAGTAGAAAATTAGTTAGTATTTATATATCTTTTATTAATACTAAAGTTAGTAACTTATATAGTTAAAAGAGAAATAATCTTAAAGTTAAGATATTATTTAATATTACTATAATAAGTTAGGCACTAAGTAACCTATAAATAATTACTAATAGTTCTCTATATTATAATAAAAAATCTATTTATTTATAAAGAGAGTATATTCTTAATAATACTATAAAGATTATAAAAATAAAGTAACTTAAAGAGAATATATTACTTTAAAGAGTAAATTTAAAGTATCTAAAATAAAGCTTAATAATAATATTATAAGCTATAGGTAGGGGTGAGAGCGAGTTATAAGGAGTAACTATCTTAGCTATAGATTAGTGTGCGCGGAAAGCGCAGTGAAATAGTCTGCAGTGCGTAATTATATAATTATACGCTATAGTGCATAGCTACTATAGCCTTATAAGGCTGAGAGTGCTGTAAACTATATCATAACACACTCCCTAGCTGCATAGTAAATATTGCTAATATAGCAATTTATTATTATGCACAGCTATAACTATTGCAAATATATATAAAAGAGATAAAGCTATATTATAAATAGCCTTAAAGGCGTAAAATAAAAAAAAATATCCCTTATAAGTGCTTTAAAGAGTATAAATAAGTAATATATAACTTAAATAATAGTAATATAATCTAAGTAAGTAGTAGAATCCTATTAGTAGCACTTAACTATCTATAAAAGCAGCTAGGTAAGCATAGTTATTACTTATACTACTCTCTATTTTAATTTTTTCTCCTTCTTCTACTTAGAATACTATAATAATTATAAGTTAACTCTTTATATATATAAAAAAATTATTATATATATTATTAACTATTATTAATACTTATCTTTATATAGAACTATTTATATCTATTAACACTATTATTAAAAATAGCCTCTAAGTGTAAATAATCTATAGTGCTAGTTACTAACTATATTACTAAAACTAAAGTAACTTATAAAACTAAGAAGAAGGTAAAGTAAAAGTAGCTAGCTACTTTTACTAAGTAGGAGGAGGCTAAGAATAATAAGGTTAATAAGTATAAGTTTTTTATTTTACTATTCTATAGCTCCTCTAGTAACTATTACTATCTAGCAGAGCCTTTTAATACTATAGAAGCTAATAATATTCTTTTAATAGAGGAGGCTAAGGCCTCTAAGAAGAAGCCTATATATAAGTATAAGTATATCCCCTCTATTAAGGAGAAAGAGAATAAGAATAAAGAGGAGCCTATTAGTATATTTATAATATTATATCTATATAGTTTAGAGATACTAATAATAATCTAGAAAAGCCTAAGTATAAGTTTAAGGAGGTAAAGATTATAGCTAGTATATATTATAATATATTAAAAAAGAAAACTAACCCTACTACTAGTAAGAAAACTCTAGGCTTTACTTAGAAGCTCTATACTTTCTCTACTATTCTAGAGGGAGCTAGTAAGCTAATAGAGTATCTATACTATAGCTATATATACTTACTATTTATAGATAAGAGCTCTAGTTACTACTTTTATAATATTAGTAGGTATTACTACTACTACCTAGCTAGCTAAGACTATAAGCCTCTTTTTACTATTACTATTACTCTCTATAAATACTACTATAAGGCTTATAATAATAATAATTAGGTTATAAGTATTCTATATATATATATAGGTATATATAAGATAATTTAGTATAGTGCTAACTTATCTATCTAGGCTCTTATCTTTTAGTACTAGGTTCTTTAAACTATCTTTAAGGAGAAAAAGGAGAAGGAGAAAGAGAAGGAGTAAGAGGAGGAGGAGGAGGAGGAGCTCTAGGTTATTATATATCTAGAGGCTACTATAGGAGAGCTAGCTTTAGTTAGCTCTTTTTAGTAGATCTTTATAGCTATTACTCTTTCTAGTAGTATTATTACTAATATATATACTTACTTAGTAAGCTTTTTAGCTCTCTATAAGCTACCTATTAGTATAGCTAATAGCTTTATTAACTACCTAATTATAGCTATCTATACTAAGAAGTGCTCCTATTATTAAATATATACCTTTAAGTATTAATACTCTTTGCTTATTAGTATTTAGAGAGGTATAAAGCTAGTATATCTAGAGCTAGTATATCTATAAAAATTACTTTTCTATCTAGCTATTATATATAGGGGAACTATAGCTCTATAAATAATATTTACTAGCTTTTAGACCTAATAGAGCTTTATTCTATGCTCTTAAACTTACTTTTCTTTTATTATAATAATATAGTAAGTATCTACTAGGTTTAGTAGCACTTAGAAGTATTTAAACTTAGCTTAAAAGAGGCTTTTTATAAGCCTATCTACTAGTATCTTATCTATAAGTATATAGAGTATTTTAAAAGTACCCTTTATATACTCTTAGTATAGCTATATATTTTAAATATTAATATACTATAAGTAGGTTAAAATATACTCTTTCTCTCTAACTACTAGTTAAATAGTTTACTAATTATTATAATAAACTTTTTAAATATCTCTAAGCTTTAAAATAAGGTTATAGTATAGCCTTTAAAGGGCTATTATCTCTTTAATAGTATGCTTAAGGCTTAGAAGCTCTGCTTTAGTTATTAATATTATAACTATTACTTAATAGGCTGCTTTCTACTAAATTATACCTCTAAAGAGTATTATTATATAGCTTTATAATAATCTATATATCTCTTTATTATTAGTAAATAAGGTATTATTAGTAATTAGTAATAAGGGAGTCTCTTTATTACCCTCTAAACTACTATAGTAGATTATAAGGTAGTAAGTTATATAGAGATATTATATATACTACCTTACTATAGTAAAGTACTATATACTTAGATTTATAAGAAAGTAGAAGAGTTATACTATAGTAAAGGCTACTTTAAGGTATATTATTATTACTATATATAGGATACTTCTAATAAGTAATTAGTAGTTCTTAACTTCTATAATAATAGCTTTATTAAAGTTCTTTATAAGCTTAGTAACTAGTATAGGAGTGCTTAGGTAGATACTATTATAGAGGCTAAAATACTCTATAATAGTCTTAATATACTAGTTATAGACTAGGTAAATCTTTTTAGCTGCTTAATCTTATATAATATATATTCTAAGATACTATTTAATAAGGCCTAGTTTATATAGTTTATATAGTTCTTTAATCTCTTATATACGCTTCTAAGCTTTAAAAGTATAGTCTTAATAGAATAAAATAAGGATATTATTAATATAGAATAGGAGTAGGACCTTATAGTGCTTATCTTAAAAAAGGCAGAGCTCCTTATTATATAGAGAAAGTCTAAGCTTATATAAGGCTATAGAGAATTCCTTATATTATAGAAGAGGTATATTCTTTAAGCTATATAGAGCTCTATTAAGCTTTATAACTTTACTAGCTTATTTAAAGCTATCTAAAAAGTAGTAAGTAACTAGCTCTCTATCTAGATTAATATTTATATTTAGAAATATATTAATAATATTAAATTAGAGTATTTTATAGTTAAACTAGACTATAATTACTACTACTATATATAGGCTTTAAGCTATAAGTATAGTAGTATAAATTAAGCTAAGAGAGAAGATATCTTATATATTCTCTTATATATAGATTTACACTTTATAGATATTAAACTAGTTATCTTAAAACTTATAAATATATACTTACTTTAAAAAAAGAGGCTATAAGTATATCTTAGACTAGTTAATAATATACTAGGTTTTCTTAGCTATAAGCTTATTAATTTCTTTATTTATAGCTTTTTAAAATATATCTTAAAGTAGCTTTCTTAGCTTTTTAGCTTTAAAATAGTTACTTAGAGGCTTTAAGAGGTCTTCTATAAAGTATATTATCTTCTACTTAGTATTTAGATATATCTTAGAGTTATCTTATAGATATACTATAATAGTAAAGTATAGAGTTTTATATCTAAAAGTGCTTTTTATAATAGCTTTATACTAGTTAGATATAAAGATTATAAAAAAGCATTTTAGTAGTTATTTAGTAAGCTCTTTTTTAAATAAAGAGTTATAAGAACTCTTAGATATTACTTTTTAATATTCTATTATATTAGAGGCTTATAGTTAATCTATTAATATTAATAATAGGTAGGTTAGAAATCTATTTTAGCTACTAAGGAGAAGTCTTATCTAAATTATTATAAGCTCTCCTCCTTTATAGATATTTAAATAGCTAGTTTTTAAGTATTTAAAATAGGTAGATATAGATCTATACTCTTAGTAATAGTATACTATACTTTAGGATAAAGCTTTAGTATTATAAAAAGGTTTAAACTTAATTTTAGTATATTTTTAAAATTAGAAGTTTATTTAAGAGTAAGCAGTTCTCTCTATATTCTAGCTAGTATACTCTTAGACTATATTATAGTAGTAGTATAAGGTATTTCTAAATTATAAAAAGCAGCTAAGATAGAGAATTTAAGTCTATTAGTGATTTATTTATTTATTATAAGGTTACTATTTATTTTATTAAGTATCTCTAAGGTTTTAAGGACTATATTAGAGGATTTAATAGATATTTTAACCTTATTAATAATTATCTAGGTGCTCTAGATATCTATAGCCTCCTTTTTATTATTTAGAGAGTAGAATTTTAATTTATTAAAGTATATATTATATATAATAATAACCTAGTTAAGTATAGAAACCCAGATCCTATATAGGTTATATATTTTTAGTATATATTCTATAAGATAACTAAGATAGGCTCTGGAGTTAACCTTATAATAGTATTTCTTAATATCTTTTTTATAACTCCCTTTAAGAGAGTAAGCTATATAGCTATAGATATATAAGCCTCCTTAGTATAAATATAGGTCTTAGTATATAGTAAGTATAAAGTCTAGTTATTACTATTAGAAGTAGTTTTAGAACTACTTAAGTTCTATCTAAATAGGGCTTTGCTAGTTATTTATAGTATATAGGTTAATATTAAAGATAAAGACTACTACTCTCTAAGCCTCTAAGATAAGATACTTTAATAGGTAAGTAGTAGTTAGTATTATAAGCGCTTTTAGAATAATTTCTAAGCTAGTATACTCTCTGCTATCTATAAGCTTCTTAGTGTTTACTAGTAGGAGCTTAAGATTAATTCTAAGCTTCTCTACCTATTATTTATACTAAGTAAAGCTTTATATAGTAATAATAGTATACTTAATATTATAGCAGATCTTATAGATAGTAAGTTTCTACTATCTTTATATTTAGTATATAAATATCTAGAATACCTTAAATACTTTATTATGCTTTTTTAAGACTAGGGGAATTCCAAAGAGTCTTCTACTATACTTATCTTTAATAAGGAGTATTTAGGTATATAGTTTACTAAGCTTTTAGTAGTTAAAGAGGTTCTAAGTTATATAATAGTAGAAATAGAGAGATCTAGCCTTAAATATACTATATAAGATAACTTGCTAAGTATATACTTAAGTATAGAATTTATATTAAATATATAATAGAGTCTTAATCCTTACTCTCTAAGTATTATATATAAGGTATTTAAGAGTGTTCTAGCTTAGATAACTAGCTTAGAGGTGCTATAGTTATATATTATTAGATCTTTTAGCTATATAGTAGTATAAGGGGTATATTAGCTTCTAGTTATTTAAGAAAGCTATAATATCTATACTACTTATAGAAATACTTAGACTAGATAGGTAGGCAGAGATAGAGTTATATTTAAAGAAGACTAGGTTACTCTTATATAGTAGCTACTTTATATAAGTAGACTTATCTAGCTTACTAAACTATAAAGAGTAGTTATAGCTATTATACTAAATATCTATCTTAAAGAGGAGTACTTTTAAAATAATATTAATATATATATTTTTAATAATAGTAATATTATTTAAGGTTAGAGTGCTCTTTTTATCTATTAAAGTATCTTTAAATATATTTTAGATAATCTAAATACTTCTCCTAATAATTAGTATACTTATACTACTAACTTTAATTACCTTATTATTATATAAGTATATAAAGATACTAGAAACTAGCTTTCTCTTATTATTAATAATATAGAGAGCTCTATAATTATCTAGAATAATACTATTAGAGAGAGTATATAGTCTCTTAAAAAATATAAATATTATAGAATAAACTTAGATTACTTAGCTTTTATCTTTAAAAAGGCTTTAGGTAATAATATAGTAGGAAATATTATTAGAAAGTTACTCTTTATTACTAGTACTACCCCTATTACTATACTTATTCTAGCTACTACTATAGTATCTACTATAGCTATAGTTAGATAAGTACTAACTGCTCTTCTAAAACTTCTTTATAATCTACTCTATATATATAAGGTTATTATAGATATAGCTCTATTATAGAAATATTACTATCTCCTATATATACTATACTTTATTCTTTAATATCTTATAATCCTTAAAACTATCTTTTAGTAAGTCTATAAATATCTATTAAATATAGTTATAGTTTTATAAAGTCTACCTATAATATTATCTATAAAAATAGCTAGAGATCTTATTAGATATTACTATTAGAAAAAAAGTATCTAAAGTAGTTTATAAAGCTTAAAGTGGATTCTCTAAGTTAGAACAGTCTATAAGAGTAATATATATTCTAAGTAATCTACTAAAACTCTTAGTAGAAGCTAGCTTATTATAGATCTTAATAGTAAGAATAATTCTAAGCTCTTTAAGTAAGAGGTAAAATATTCTAATCTCTTTTACTTAGATAACTAAATCTAGCTAGTTTTAGATCTAAGTAGGAGCTATTTTATAGTATACTACTTTAAGAAAAGTATATCTACTATAGCTTCTCTTAGTATTAGTAATATTCTAGCTTACTACTAACTTATAGAAATAGTACTACTTTCTATACTACTTAGTAGGTTAAGTAGTATACTTAGTATACTTTAGAATATTCTTATAATCTTAGTATACTTATTTCTATATATTATTATTAAAGTAAATAAGTTACTATTTAAAAAGGTAAAATATATTTTAAAGGTTAATCTAGAACTTATTATTCTTATTATTTAGCTTTATCTCTACTACCTAAACATAAACTATATTAATAGTTTAGTAAATAAGTATCTAATAGTTATAGTATAAAGTAATCTATAATAAGAGGTTTATACTATTAGTAAAGAGATATTTAAGTATATTATTCTACTTATCTTAGATATCTTTATACTTAATAGGGGTTAGTAGGATTAGCTTTATAAGCTTAAAAGTAGTAAGATCTACTCTACTAGCTTATTAGAGAGTATTAAACTTCTTACTCTTAATAATATTAATAGAGTTATTATACTTAGTAATCTTATAGAATATCTAAGAGAAATTCCCCTTTTACTTTTAAAGGGCTGCTTTATACTTACTAAGATTAGCCTTATACTTAGCTTAGAGATAGTTATTATACTTATCTATAAACTTCTAAATAGTTAGAGTACTTTTAAAAGTATTAAAAGGCTTTCTAGTATTAGATTTATTAAAATTAAAATACTTCTAAATACTCTTACTCTATATAGATAAGTATAGATTAAGGTATTAATAAGGCTAGTTAGTAGAGCCTTAAAGCTTTGCTTTTAGAGAGAAGGTTATTAAAGAGTATATAGCTATTATTATAAAGTTACTTTAAAATAGTTTTTAAGTATTATAAGGTTATTTTAAATAGATAAAAGATAATAGGAGAAAAGCTGCTTACTTTTTTCTAGGCTTAGAGAGGTTAGAGAGGTATTTATAAGCTATAGAGCTAAACTTATAACTTATTATAAGCTATAGGTAGAAGTGAGGGTAAGTTATAAGGAGTAACTATCTTAGCTATAGATTAGTATGTATAGAAAGTGTAGTGAAATAGTCTATAGTATATGATTATATAATTATATACTATAGTGCATAGCTACTATAGCCTTATAAGGCTAAGAGTGCTATAAACTATATTATAACACACCCTCTAGCTATATAGCAAATATTACTAATATAGTAATCTATTATTATATATAGCTATAACTATTTTTAAATATATATAAAAGAGATAAAGCAGTATTATAAATAGCCTTAAAGGTATAAAATAAATAAAAATATCCTTTATAAGTGCTTTAAAGAGTATAAATAAGTAATATATAACTTAAGTAATAGTAATATAATCTAAGTAAGTAGTAGAATCCTATTAGCAGCACTTAACTACTTATAAAGGCAGCTAGATAGGTATAGTTATTGCTTATACTACCCTCTACTTTAATTTTTCCTCTTTCTTCTACTTAGAATACTATAATAATTATAAGTTAACTCTTTATATATATAAAAAAATTATTATATATATTATTAACTATTACTAATACTTATCTTTATATAGAACTATCTATATCTATTAATACTATT